>CAEMYA010000541.1:280917-293153 GCA_903131615.1 Diplodus sargus | reverse complement strand
AAGACAAAGAGCTGCCTCCGAGCAAGCAGAGCTGGTCATAGGTGAGTCACACACACACACACACACACACGCGCACACACACACACACACACACACACACACAAAAACACACACACACATGTGCGCGCTAACGTGCTGCGACACACACACACCTACACAGACACACACACACACACACACTCTGGAGACAAGGCTGGCTAGAGGAGTGCCCTTGGCTTGATCTTCAGGCCTGGCCACTGTTAATGGAGACAATGGCTACATACACACACACACACACAGAACACACACACACACACACACACACACACACACTCACACACACACACACATGCTCACGTTCATGGTGCATCTGCTCACCTTTGTTGTCCCTCTGACCCCCCACCTCGGGGCTCCGCTGCCGTGTCACACTGCTGTGAGATCACCCCAAGTCTCCCGCTGGGCAGTCAGGAGGAGGTGAACAGAGCTGGGGGCATGCTGTGTGTGTGTGTGTGTGTGTGTGTGTGTGTGTGTGTGTGTGTGTGTGTGTTGAGGTGGAGGAGCGTGTCACCTCTCCATGGACCTGAGCAGTTGAAAACCAGCTGAGACGTCGTCCACTCTCTATTCTATTATTCAGTCTATTATTCGTCTTCTCCTGTCATTCTTTCATTTCCTCAATCGTCCAGTCTCTCTCTTCCACAGTGGAAAACCTCCAGGACTGAGGAGTGGGAAGAATAAAACAGTCTTCTCCTCGAGTGACCCTGTGGCTTGTATGTTTGTTCAGGCTGCATAATTCATAGCCCTGCTGGGCAGGTCATGTGATCACCTGCTGCCCCCTGGCAACAGCTAATACAGTGCAGTGAAGCGGAGGAGGAGGAGGAGGAGGAGGAGGAGGAGGAAGGGCCGTGGTGGTGGTGGTGGTGGTGGTGGTGTCTGCCCCAGAGGTGAGAAAGTCCCTGACATGTCTTCTTTTTTTCTCATCCAATCACAAGCTGACGATCACATTCTAACTCTTCAGGGAAATGTTTACATGTGATCATTTGCAACAAGCTGCTGAAGTGTTTGAGTGATACCACCAACCACTGAAGGAGATAGATAGATAGATAGATAGATAGATAGATAGATAGATAGATAGATAGATAGATGGATAAATAGATAGATTTGTTTGTTTCGAGCGTGCAGGCTTTCACGTCATCAACTTCTTTTACGGCGCTGTGACACGACGGCATCAGAGATCTGAATGCCTTTTCATTTCATGACATAACTTTAAAGCAACAATACGTAATGTTTTGCCTTCAAATATCAGCTTCAAAATCGCGCCAAGTTGTTTTCCAAGGTTCTACTGTTTCCTATCCGAGCCACAGCAGGGGGAACGTGAGACTCTCGGATGAAGAAGACAGCGACTGATAAGGTTAATATCATATTTTTCACCTGTATTTCATTTCTGGCCTAAATGTTTCTAGCGGTGCTTGAAGTTTCCCCCGCGGGAGATCTGACAGCTTCGTGTAGCTTGTTTCAAGTCCAGCTGAGTATTCCATAAAAGCAGAAAGCGGAGGTGAGACTGCTTTGCGACCAATAAGTCATAGACCTTGTGTGATCAATATATGACTTATTGATCACGAAGCAAAGTACAAGTCTGACCTCTGTTTTCTGCTTTCATGAACTGACCTTGGACCTGTTTTTTTAAACCTGCATTCGTGAAGCAGCGCTCTGGAGCTCTTTTTATACAGTTCAGTGTTATAGTGGCTTAGACTTACTTATTTACAGATGATCTGTACTTCGAGTAGAAAGCTGTAAGACTTGAAAACGCGAGATATCGTTAACCACGATACGAAAGTTTGTATTCATTGATTATCTTACTCTGAAGTTGTCTACATTGCAGCTGAAATTATTTCCAGGAAACAAAGAGGAATGTTTTAATTGACACAGAATATCTTTTACACACATATATATATGTATATATATACGCAAGTCTGTAATAAAGTAACTCATTAGACATTTTAAGTAGTCCGCCTGCTAATACCAGATTTCCAAATTCTGCCTCCTTCCGCGGCGAACGAAACTTCTAATTTTCGTCAGCGCGCAGCCAAAATCTGGGCAGCTGTGCCTCTAAGCCGGGGCCGCGATGCCAACCAACTGAAATTCAGAGATATGAGTCGAGGCCTCCTGAAGGGGTATTTTTCGGGGGAAGATTACAGAGTGCTCAGTAAACCCTGCTCAGAGGGAAGCAGTGGGCAGCGCGAGCAGAGGACGGATTAATTGGGAGAGAGTCCTCGCTGGGTGTCCTCGCCAGTCTTTGCGGCTTTTCCCAGAGTGTTTTCCTTCTCACGTCTTGGCATCAGTGTTTTCTCACTTCTCCGTTTTGCAGTGTTTGTTTTCCTGACCTTGCGTTTCGCTCACAGTTTTTTCTGTTCTCTTGTTATTTCTTTACTCGCCGTATGATTCGTCGGTTTCAAGATGCTCGACTCTGTGTTCCCGGCAGTTCATGTGCTCGGTGCGAATGTGTGGGTGGTCCCATGTGTCTGCCCTGTATCTAAAAAAGGTGCTGGCTTGTGTTTCTAACCCCGCATGCATGAGGTTCACCCATATGCATCGACACATGTATGTACAGTAAGCGATGTGTGTGTGTGTGTGTGCAGCGCACAAGCTCACCTCTTTCTTCTCCTTCCTTCCATAGAGCGGCGATTCCCGGCCAAAGAGGGGCCTGTCCAGAGCCGGGGGACCTGCCCTCTGCACCCTCCTCCTGTTCCTGCTTTGATTTCCAATATGTCCTCCCATCACCACAGATGGCTGCAGAGGAAACATTTCCTCGGCCGGCGGTGCTAGCGAGGCCCTTGGGCTTCCGAGGCTGATAGGGGGCAGAAATTGGAGAATAATGTAATAGAATATTTGATTGGGCTCTGATGGGCAGGACACTGGGAAGACTGCCACAGTAATGTGTCTGGGCTTGGCTAGAAGGGTGCATTTCTTCCCTCCAACCCCTTACCCACCCACCCCCCTCCCCCCGTTTCTCATCTTCATCTAGCCGCAGGTTGTGATTTAATAATATTTGCTACTTGGCACTGCAGCCCAGGGGTCCGGGGACCCGGAAACAGGAGCCCAGCGCTTCCTGTGGGCTGTCAGAAAGATGTTAACAACATGACAAATGTTTGGCCAGGCTCTGTAGGAATCTGAGGGTGAATAAGTGGAGGTGTCAGCTGAGGAATTAATGGCTTCACCTGGGCTGGGGAGGAGACTGGGTTCATAGAAGAGATGAGATAATCCATATGGTTACACACACACACACACACACATACACACACACACACACACACACACACACACGCTCGTTTGTCAGTGCAGAAATACATTCACCTGCTTTACTTTGCCTTAAAACTTACTGTGGTAACTGTAACTAGACACGGCAGACCTGTCAGGCCTGTCAGAGATACTTAACAAGTAAAGATGCTAGGAATGGATAAAACAATGAGTTTATTTGCTGTAGCGTAAGCTGCAAGCGATAGCATGTCTAGCTAATTAGCTTAAAGTAGTAACCAAGTCCACATCTAAGGACAGAGGAACATCATGAGCCAACTTCACGATGTGGTTTGGCACCTCGGACCCAGGTAGGTTTACCTCGTCCAGCATCGAGCGACCACGAATAAACATTTGGAAAAACTCTCTGAGAAGAAAATGCACGAGCTACAGGACAAGCTAGCAAGGGCAGACAAGTGACTGCTGGACAACTTTACAACTACCTGGAACTTCGTCAGTGCTGACTGGGTGATGCGGTCCGGTGTGCTCCTTCTTCCAGCGCTGACACGACAACATCGCGAAGCGTGGGAAAAGTCCAGTAATGCAAACTAATTCTTTTCAATCAGAGCATCAGAAAACTTGACGACAAGCTGAAGAGAAGCACCCAAGCCCATTATTTCAGCGGGGCACCCAACTAAAAGGAAGATGTCTCTTATATTTCATACCATTTTGCTTTTATATTCCTAAAAACTAGCTGGTTAGTGATCAGTTAATGGATGACATTCCTACCTCAGGTCTTGAGCGACTACTATTGTACAGTATTACTGCTATAATCAATAACAACAACACAGAAAATACTTTTCCAATCATATTTTTTAATTTTTTTAATTTTTTTGGTAGTCAACATGGTAGTTTGCACTGTGGGCACTGCACCACTGTCTTGTGGTCGAGTCTGGCTGGACAGATGTGTTTGGATAATCATCAGAAAAACAACATTATTTTTCACTTGGGACATTTTGACACTAGAATACTGTTAAAAAGCAATAGCGCTGAAATCCATGCACTCATTATGCAGTATTTGCCATCTGTGTCGAAAGCTGAGTGAGAGTTAAGGTTAACATCAGGAGCTCCGTCCTGATATTTATTGGATTTAAAGAAACACATGAACAATCACAGCATACGTTGCCCAAGATATCGTTTTTTCTGCCAAACACAAGGCTCTGAAAGCTTTTTTTTCTTGGAACGTAAAACTGGAACAAACTGTCTGAAAAATGCTATGATCATAATTTATGCTTATAATCTGCACACATTGATCCCATAAAAAAAAAAAAGTGACCAGCTGGAAAAACTAAGAAGTCAGCCAGAGACTGTCTTCTAAAGATTCACGGAGCTAACTTTGGCTTAATTAGCTAACGAGACACAGCTGATGAAATCTGCTAGTAACAGACTCAACGAGAAGCCTCCATCATCGTCTGCATGGTGCCAGAGCCCGGTACCTGAGTGACACGTCTGCAAATATCTGAACTGCATGTGCATGGATGAACAGCGAGGCTATAGTAAACTATAACCAACGGTGGGTTGGCTTAGCAAATTCAAAAATGCATATGATACCTATGATATAGGTTTTCTGAATTGCGCTCTGGACTGTGATGGCTCCATTCTGTGCTGCTTTCATCCTCCAGTCAAAACCAAGTGGATCCAAGGAGTTGAAGAAAGAAACCAGCTCCAGTTTTTAAGAAATGCTTCTATAAAAGCATGAGTCAAAAAAAACCCAACCCCATCATCTGCAGCGTCCTCAACTGAGACAGGTGCCCAGAAAGCCATCCATCAGCGGGGACGGGCGCAGCCAATCACGACTTCTTAAATCAACCAGACGTTTACCCTCGCTCCCAGGTGGGTGGGCGGTAATTGCCAGTCGCAACTTTGCCCACCTGGCGGGCTGCCATGGGACGCAACGAGGTTGGGAGAAGTCTGACCCGAGGGAAGGGAGGAGGGGAATGAGGAATATCTAATGGAACAAACAGACGGTCGGGACCGGCGCGGAGAGGTGTGGCTGAGTGAACCTGATGACTCATCCGAGTTACGCAGTACGACACTCCTAATTCCATTGTTGAGTCGCCGTCTCGTTTTTAGCTCCATGCTGCGCTTGGCTCATGGTGCTTACCCCCGTAACCACTCGTGCTTTGTATCTCTGCCATCCCGGGCCACTGTGATGATTGTCATTATGCTGCCTCAGCAGCGCCGTGCCCCGAAGAGAAGTGCAATCACGCTGGTGGAGGATTTTAAATTTCACACCCGTGCTGTGGGAGGGAATGGGACGCGGGGGGCTTTGGACAAGGTGCTAATTGAAGAGGCGATACACCACCTGTGTGTGTTCCAATGCGAGCATTCATCCAAAGAGCTGATGCAGGGGCTTCGACTAGGCTGTGAAGTGAGGCGTTGGCTCGCTGCTTTCCTCGCCCATAAGGATGCTGAGAGAAGCTCTTCTGAATGGGACCCCAGATATACTTCTAAATCCGTCTTAATTGCTCTTGAATGTGGAAAACCACCGGCTTATTGTTATTTCATGTCTGCGTGGGTGTAATACACCGCAGGCTTCCAAAGGCGCAATTGTTTTTGATTTCACAGGCATTTTCTATCTGAGATTTTCCAGAATACAGAGTGGTGCAGACACACTTGAACTATAAAAACTGCCGGTGGCTGTGGCGTTAGATGGCGGAGGGCCCGATTCAGATGTCCACCCGGCGATTGGGGCTGTCATAAAGGCAGGTCGGTGGAAATCGGAGCAAAGCTGAAGACGACTCCTCGAGTAATCAATCACCTGCCTGTAGCCGGCGTGCGAGCCAATCCGCCCCGGCCTCGGGCCCCAGGATTCATCAGAGGGGACAAGGCCTGACATCCAGAAAAATGAGCTCAACCCCCCTACACGTCAGGACGAATCGGAGCCCAATGTCACCGACTCGCTAAGCATGAGAGGTCTCCGCTCAAAAGGAATAACAGAGACAGAAACTGTGTATCTGTACAGTGTCTTCCTCTATTTTTGTCCTGACAGTTGGTCCCACATGATCTTCACATTCCTATAGCAAGGAAATGGAGTGCTGCCATGTGATGAGCATGTGTATGTTCATGTCCCTCACTCACTCTCGCACACACATGCACTCTTCCAGGTTGAGGGGATGAAGGAGGGGAGTCATCGGACTGAAAATGATTAATGCCCCTTTTTGTCCATCCTGGCATCTGGAGCACATCTGCCCCGCCGGGACCAGGACAGATATGGTACCCGCTTCAGGGATTAAGCTGCCCTTCGCCCTCTCTCCTGAGGATCCAGGTAAGGGATCCGTCCCTGCAGCCGGCACCACCACCCCCCCAGGGTGGCTCAGTCTGGGCCCACCTCGGAGTTAGGCACATTAAGCGGGGATGATATTTATGATGTGGAAATGGCCTGCTATTTATTCAGCATACAGACCAGTCGTCTCCTCTCTCTCTCTTTCTCTCTCTCTCTCTCTCTCTCTTTCCATCCATTGTTTTTTTTTAAAATTCCTTTCCTGTCTTTCTTTTTCCATTTTTTCACATATCAGGATTTCCTTTTTCATATTTTGAATTATTCACTGGAGTCTTTTCTTTTTTTTCTCTTTACCACTGAAGCAGGAGGCTGAGCGTGGGTCAGGTGGCCAAGTAACAGATAACAGATCATTTGTGCCAGTGTACTTGCAGAGAAATGATGATGCAGATTTCCTAATAAGACAGACTCATCAGATTACAAGCAGTTGGCAGCTGATTAATTGCAGAGTACAGAGTAGATCGTAAACTCAGATGACCTTTTGTAAGCATATAAAAGCATCCAAAGACAGAAATTTGCATTCAGAAATGGTTGGAAAACCATCTCCTTTTTCTTTTTCTTTCCAAACCTCCCTCTGATCTGATTAAAAAACATAATTTCGGTGGATTTATGTGGCGGGGTAGAGCTGAGATCTTGAAACGTATCTCTAGTTAAAGTTTCTGATTGCTACGAAACTCTCCAACTCACTTATATCAGCTTTTCTTCTGTCTTGTTGTCAGCCGTTTGGTTTTATGGAACCAGGAGGAGACATTTCTAATGAAATCTACCTTCACACTGTGGATCAGAGACGTTCTAATATATTCAAGACTTAGAAAAACCTGAGAAGGACCTTACTCTTATCTTGGTGATGTTAAAATAGCCTGGAGATATTTCAGTGATGCTTTATTTTAGTTTTTTTAATACTGTCTGGGATTAATTACAGGCAAAGTTGAGACATTGTTACACTTACAATATATGAATTCCAATTAGCTGATAGTGAAATCTTTAGTCGGTGCACATCAGGTCAGGTGAAAATGCATAAAATGCGTCATTTGTCTACGGGCAAGCATAGAAGTCATCGTTTAAATCATCAGGTTTAAAACATTTCCAATAAAAAAAAAAGTTATACATTGATATTTACTCTGATTCAGATGAAGTGTATTCCTCTAGAAATCAATATCTATCACTACTGCAACACAGTGTTCCCAAGATGTTCTTCTTAATGTTCAGGGTGAATGCATCACATACATCTGGAGTGATTTGCTACCTCTTACTGTATCACGGCATGAATAAATGTTCTGTGTTATATTGTGATTAAAAGGGGAGAAAAATGTAATCTGCAGACGAAGGACAAGCATCCACTTTACATTTCTTCAGAAACCGTGTGTGAAAGCTGGTTATCTTTACATAAAGTGGTTCACTTCTTATTGAAAAAGCTTGTTGCAATCATTCTGCATAGTCAGTTAATGGCACGCGAAGCAAGGAGAGAAAGAGAGAGGGAGAAAAAAGGAAAGAAACAACAAAAGAATAATTTTTCTCATTCAGCATGAGGTCACCATGAACCATTCACCGTTTTCCAGGAAGTTACAGTCCCCATATAATCTGAGTGATCATAGTTCATATTTTGAACACATCCACTGCATGTTATGGATACGCTATAAATAGATAAAACAATAGATGAAAATAAATAGAAACATAATGCAAAAGCCGAAGTCCACAGGATACACAGGACACCAATAACGCATCAATACCCCCAATACCACATCATGAGATCTGTGACCACTTTGGAGAGCATTTTTTTTAGCCTGGCTGACACACACACACACACACACACACACACGCACAATCTGCCCAGGCGGCAAAGAGAAGAGACAGAAGCCGAGGGGAAGAGTATGTGAGAGTATGACAGTGGATCAATAGTTGTGTTTGTGGCGGCGCTCCCACAGGAGTGGAGCAGTATATGAAAAGCCGCTGCTGATGGCTGAAGGTCCTCTCAGAACATTCCCTGTGTGTTTAGCCCAGAGCCAAGGTTAAACCCAGCACAAAGACGCCACAAAACCTCAGCCTGCCTCCCCGGGGCTACACACACTCACACAGGCAAGGGCCCACAGGAGCCTTTCTTCTTTCCCTGTCTGTGTGTGTGTGTGTGTGTGTGTGTGTGTGTGTGTGTGTGTGTGTGTGTGTGTGTGTGTGTGTGCGTGTGTGCGTGTGTGTGTGTGCCTTGTGGCAAAGAAATGACGGTGAATCCCTTAAATATTGTGACACAAGCTGCTGCTTAACTTTTTCATTTATCGTGTCATCATTAGCGGGTTTTATTACAATAACTGGCTGTAATTAAATTAAAGATGACGGTGAAAACAATAGAGAGAGGGATCACGCTGCAGGTACGACAGCACGCTTCCACAACGTTCAAACTCTTGTTGTAAATAAAGTAATGAATTTCATTAAAGGCAGACTGTAATTGTGAGCCGAGGCAGAGTTAACCCCAGTGATTTATCCAGAGTTAATTTCCATCTTAACACCTCTTTATTGCTTTTACTAGCATTAAACAGCCCCTCAGAGAGAGAGGCAATAACTGCCGGGGCCATAACACTGCTAAATCATGCATTTAAAGCAGCACAATGTGTATACGGAAGTTTCACTACACAAAGGGCGACAGGCTCCAATAAAAAAATGAATGTAACGTTGTTTTTTCTCTGGTTGGAGTTAGACGTAAGAGATGGGGGGGGAAAAGTCACTCTCCCGAGGCTCATTTTCCTCCTGAATTGTATCTTTTTCACCAGATTCTCCCCAAACAAAGGATCAGTGTTGTTGTTGATTACACAGATGAAGAGAAATAGGACGCTTGTCACGCTCTCTGCAGTAATGATAGGATACTCTGTCAAGCTGCTCTCAAGGTGTCCACATTCCTTCACTTCAGCCGTCCTCGGGCCGTAACTAGCTGCGATGTGCCTCGACAGGCCGTCATCGCCACAGAGGACTGATGGAATACTAATTAGCGTGCCACCACTTGAATTATTCATGCATCTTAATTAGGGGAGAGATTTCCCATTAGGCTTTCAGATGTGACTTAAGAGTTTGGCTCCTGTTTTTTTTTTTTTCGTGCGCGAGCGTAAATAGCCGAGTGCGCACGTGCTGCAAAAAACATATAGGCCGCCATACGTGTGCCCGAACAGAATTTAAATTGGACATCACTCACGCAAAAGCTGAAATTAGTGCTGAGAGAAGTGTTTCCCAGGCGATGAGCGGTCATCGCATTCATCACCGATGTGCAGCGCTTTCCGCGAAATGCCACCTCGCACACAACTTTTTCTTTTTAAAAGCGCTTAATTAATAAATAACAGCTGCCTCTCTGCAAGGCTGCACAGAGAACATGCTGGTCCTGCTGCCCTGCTATAGGGTTCACCAATTAACTAACGTGCTACAGCAAGGAACGCAGACAGGAGCCATCGGTGCATCAGATTCCTCTCCTCCTCCCTGTGCTTTTCTTTGGTGCCGAGCGCTAGCCGGCTCGAGCCAGAGCCACATCCATCTGCTGCGGTTTAGCAGGGAAATTAGGCACTCAATGTAGCATATTTGTTTAAGTAATTGGAAAGTAATTAATAACCTGAAAATATAATAATGTGCTCAGCAGCAGCTCTTCTTCTGCAAACCATTCAGGGGAAAAGTGGTGGGAAGTGCCCAGTGTGTGTGTGTGTGTGTGTGTGTCTTGTCAGCATATTACAGTGCAGCTGCTTTATGCATATCTGGGAGTGAGATAAATAGGACTGACAGTAGAAAGGGGAGAGAGGGGGGAGAAATCAAACGTTGGGTCATAGGTGAGGCACCGACGAGGAGCTCTACATGACATCACTCGGCAGGGTGCTCATTGGCCGCCCGTTTGGCTGCAAGACGCTGCCGCACTGTCTCCCTCAACCGCACAGCGAGGACGGCGGGCGAAATAGGAGCCCAAGGATTAGGCCCGACATTAAAGCCGGCCTCTAATTACGCTGCTCGGAGATTGCTTTTTATAAATATTTGATGAAATGTCATCTGCTGCACCGAGGTGCTGAGAGGAGGAGGAGGGTGAGAGAGGGCTGCTGCAGTCTCAGTTCACACTCACACACTCACGCACAGGCAATCAGTACCTGTAGACAGCCCTCCCTCCCTTTTCACATTCTTGTTCTTAAACCCACACAGATCATTCTTTGAGCACTCTCATCACTACGTATTTCCATGTAATAAAATCAATGACGCATCATCTTAATATATGTAAACCTGGAGCACCATCTTCACCACTATTCACACTGGATATGTATCTATTCTGCTACAAACACTGAAGTTTCGAGCAGATTAAACACATACTGGGACAACTATTTTTGGCCTGTGATTGCACGAGATGGGGACTTCAGACATAAATATGCGAGCTTCAGAGAGGACTGCAGTGATATGTATATCTGTATCTGGACATTCCTGGATAAGTGAGAAGAAATCTTTATCTAGTGTGCGGTATGTGTCATGGTGCTGGGTTTTAGTTCAGCTGATTTCCTGTTTTATGTTGAACGTTTATCCTCATGTGTCAAGCTTTACTCTCCACTTTGTGTCTTTGTCTTTTCCCCACCCTTTATCTGTGTGCACCTGTGTTTCATTCGTTTTTTTAAGTCTGTGTTTTTCCTTTACTCTTCACTGGTTTGTCTGTGTCTCTTGTGTTCCTGTGTTCCCGCTCTGTCCTCAGTGTCTTCTGGTTTGTCTTCAGGTTTGTGTTTCTCTTTATCTCTCTCTTATTGTTTTTTTCTTCTTTGGACTTTCCTTTTCCTGCTTTTTGTTGTTTGCATTGGATTTTGGTTTGTTGGGTATCAGCCCATCTTTAAAGCTTACTTTTTGTTGTTCAACCCGCCTGCCTCTGTCTCGGCGTCTGGGCTGTTTTATGATGAACTGTGACATGATGTTTTATTTTTGAAAACAGGGCATGAGTGTAATAGTCAAGGTGCTCGGCACGATCCTTCTATATGAGGAAGGTTGATTTACATTTAGGGCATTTGGCAGGCGCTTTTGTAACAGTAACGTAAAAATAGAAACATTTTTCAGTCTGAGCATCGTAGCTGCTATTTATTAAGTGTACCTTAAGTGCAGAAGTGCTATGTTTTAAGTGCTAAGGACATACGAGTGTATATACGTTTTTTCAATTAGTCTATGTTTGATACAAATTATGAAAAAAAAATGTCTCATGAAAGACGACCACTGGAGGAATTTAAGGTATGTTTGACTAGCGCTATAGAAACAGGAAAGTTTAGTTGTACTACCAAACTTGACCTGACTTTCCATCGACATCAAAGTGAGTAGACAGTAACTGACATTTCATTTTCGCCTGAACTTTTATTGGTTTGTGGTGTCTTATGAGTCAAGAACTAACTGCAAGACCTGCAGCCGAGCAGGTGGTATTGGCTTGATTGTCAGATGGAGCTGCTACCTCCTGTATGTATACTTGATATATAATATATAAGGGTTTTCGCTCTGTAACTTTCATGGCTTTACAGCAGACACGCACATCATGGGACCCTCTCATTTCTCAGAAGAGCTTCATAGAATATGTTCTTTATCATTTGATGTATCTACACAAACACATGTCTATCAGATAGATGCGCTTCTCTTTCTCCCTGTTTGTCTTTCACATGTTGAGGTGTGTGTGTGTGTGTGTGTGTGTGTGTGTGTGTGTGTGTGTGTGTGT
>CAEMYA010000541.1:255618-274794 GCA_903131615.1 Diplodus sargus | reverse complement strand
AAAAAAAAAAAAAAGACAATAACTCAGGAACAACAAAAGCGTCTCCCCGATTCTTCTGCGCGGCGCTGTCATTACCGTGCCTCTCCGTCGGCCCCTCAGGATTGCGTCTCACCTTTACTTTTTACTCAGCAGACGGCATGAAAGCTCGGCATTGTGGGACAATGGAGTGTCTGAGTGTGTCAGCCGAACACCTGCCGAGCGCTCCACCAGGATAACTCGGGAGTCTAATTATCAAGCAATTTGAAACAGCATTCTGTTGTCTCCGCCGCCGTTTTAATTAGGGGGTGTTGGCTTTCAGAGGTCACACCAAATGAGCTTTTAACTACTGTCATTCCAAGAGAAGATTTCTCTCCTCGCTGAAGGCCGCTCTCCTGGCGCCACTTTGTAGACGACAGGATGGCGGGCAGATCGCCAACAACAACAACAACAAAGCGGTACGAAAGTTTATTGTGCAAATGGAAACTAGGGAATGTTTAAAACAGACTCAAGTGTATAAGATGTGTGAAGCCCCAGTTTCCTCCTTTTCCTCCCTCTGTTGCTCCTTAATGGCTCACTCTAAGGATGTTGGCATATTACTGAGAAAGGATGCAAGACAGGTAGGGTGGAATGAGTGACATGAGGAAAAATTATAGATGAATAAAAGGAAGAAGGTACAGAGGAAGGAAGGTTTGATGGAATAAAAACTGTGGAGGGTAGATAAGAACGAGGACGTGACAGAAGAAAATGAGAAGAGGGAAGATACAGAGAGGGGAAGCAGAATAAAAGGATGAGGCGGAAACATCCCAAATTACAAAAAGATGAGTGAATAAATGGATGTTTGAATGACGGGTCGACGGGGCAGGAAGGGTGGGGAGAATGGGAAAGAAGCACGATGGGTAAGTTGGATGAATGAGAATAAGAATGAGAATGGGATTCAACTTGAAACACGTGAAAAGACGAATTGTTCGGCTCTGCTTTCCTTTTCTTTCTTGTCTTCTTTTTTAAATTGAAGAAGGGTCAATAGCTGCTCACGCTGAGGGGAGTTAAAAAAAAAAAGAAGAACTAAGGTAACTACTGGAAGGACGGAGGCGAGCATGGAGGGAGGCAAGGAAGGAAAGGATGATGAAAATCGTGCAAAGGAAGCAGGATGGAGGAAGAGTGAAAAAGAGTCGTACCCCTTTCACATTCTATATTCGGTGCCCCTCTCAACAGAGATGAGAAACAAGCGATGTCTCACTCATCAGCAACATACCGGCATCAGCTCTGGGTGTTTTCTGAGTGCACTCGGATGAGATCTGTTGCTTTCTCCTGTGTCACGTTTCTCTGGTGTGTTTGTGATGACGAGCGTGGCGAACAGAAGGGTGAACTAGTCTCCTGGCAATGGGAAAAGGTGTCAATCGCCTTGTTTTAGCTGTTTACAGTGCCTGCGTACATGTGCTGCTATCCCTAAAAAACTGCAGGAAGGCAAAGAGCAGAGCACCACTTTCAATCTGATGGGGGGAAAAAAAGGGAACGCGAAGAAGAAAGGAAGATTGCCGCTGGACATCCTGAATTTAAAAATGCCACCAGCGGCCCTCTGTACTATACTGGCACAGCAGTGATTTGACTTAAATGCTAATGTCAGCATGCTCACAACACTGACTGAGCTTTCAGGTCTGAAAAAAGTGTCATCATCCTCCTCCTCCATGGATGAGTGGTGCAGAGACATGACAGGATGGAAAGAAGGACGGAAGGTGGAAGAACAGACAAAATTAGTACGGGAGGAAAGGGCGGAGAGGAAGCACGGACAAAGAAATGAAAAAGAAGGATGGCAGGGCGGATGGATAAAAGAACTAATGGATGAAAGTAAGATGGAAAGGAATGGTGTGAGTCAATAAAAGGAAGGAGAGAGGAGAGGAAAACACAGCGTTGAAGGGACGGCTGGGTCATTGGAGAACAATAAAATAAGGGGGAGAAACTGTGCTTGGATTGATGGAGGGAAAGCAGAGCATGATGGGAAGGGCTAACGGCAGAGTGGCCACACTGGAAACAACCCAAAAACTCTTTCAGACGAAAGCCGCGTGTTCAAACTTTGCACTTGAAACCCAGCGAGCCCCCCAAATTGTATTGATTGCGTGAGTGGCTCGGAGACGGGCTGAAAACAAGACATCGTCATGGCAAAAGGAAGATTCAGGAGGTGGGCCGCTTATTGCAACTTTTTTAAATCTGCCCCCTCTTCGCTCATTTTCTCGAGACAGCCAAGGTAATTTAAATCGATTCTAAGTCCTTCAATTACGGACAGACTGACAACAGTTTGGAGAGAGGGAAATGGATTTTTTCTGCTCTTTTGCGAGCCAAGGCCAAACCTGAGGACCTCGGCGGCTGTGCCGCAGACAAAACGCAGCGCAGACAGCCCCGGCCGCTCCCTCACTCCTGACGTTTTTTTTACCCTCTCCGGCGCTGTGTTGCTTTTTCCTACATAAAACCTGTCAACAACTATCTTTTATGATTTCAGGCTGAGGGGTAAGACAATAACGGCTGCGGAGAGGTGAGGCCGGAGCTGCTGGTTGTGAACGAGACAGAGAAAAACAAACTGAGAGGCAACAGTTCTGCGTTCGGATTGATCCCCGAGGGGAAGAGGAGTGTTTGCTGTTCTTGTACAGAAGCTTGAAAAACTTATGTAGGAAACTAAACACATTCATGCTTTACACAAGGATGGATCAATATACTGGAGAAGACAAGCACACACACACACACACAGACACACACACAGGCTCATGCACCTTATCTCCCCACCGCCTGCTCGGCAGATGCACAGGCGGAAAATTGTAAATATTGAGCAACCCCCTTGTCCCTGAAAGACGAAGTACAATAGCCGCGGGCAATTCACACGGCTATTGCTTTATTATGAACTAATATGTTCATAGTTGTGGCTTCCAAATGACTCAATAAATATCCAATACTTCCTGAGAGACGGCCTTGACCCTGTTTGTCGGAAAGAAAGCCTTTTCCCGAGCTGCGGCTCTTCCGACGCGCCTAAACACTGAAGGCAGCTTCATAAAGTAGCAATTACCGTTTTGACATCAATTCAAAAGCACATAAAAAAACCTGCCGCGTCTCCGGAAAGCAAAACGGACAATTACGGAGACAAATAAAGCGAGCCACCAAGGGTGAAAAATAAAACTGCCGCCGCATAATAATTCAGCTTAATTAAAGGAGTAGCCCGCCTAAAGAGGTCGCTCGAAAACAACGCCAGCCCCCCCTCCCTCCTCTCACCTCCAGAGGTATTAGCCGAGTTAAAAGCAGCGGGCTCCATGATAGAAGTCTTCGAGCTGACCTCCAAAGCTTCTTTCCCCCCCTCATCTATATTTATATGAAGGAGCGGCACTAATTTTGCCCAGTAAATCAGTGTGCACATTTCGTTGTGACCTCCAGCTTGACACTGAATTAAACAATATCAGGGCCCCGAGAAGCCCGCTTTAACAAGTCTTAAATTCCTCCATCCAATCCATCAGTGGGGATATTTCTGACACATGGAGGGAAGAGCATGAAATAAGGCAATTATTGAACCCTTCAGCCCATTTCTACGGCTCGGCTGGCTGGCACGGCGCCGCGCAGAGCCACAAACCCCCGGGTTTGTGTCTTCGGATGACTCGCGGTGATAGGGGACACCTTAAATTAATGAATCACAAACAAATTATGTTTTGCAGGCCAGCGACTTCGCTTAATGTCTCTCTCTGCTTTGTGTTAAGGCTGGCAGTAATATGCAGCACGTCACTTCTAACTACGTAGAGAACAAAGATGTGAAGTGACCGTAAAAAAATTGCAAGAAGGCCTGATAAAAGAAAAGACGAGCTCTCTCTCTCCAGTTCTCTCTGTGTGTTCCTCTCAGACAAAACCTCCTGGTGCGACCAGGAGGGAGAGAAGAAAAAAAAAAAAAAAAGAAAAAAAGGAGCTTCGTGTGTGTGTGTGTGTGTGTTTCTTTCATGGAGGTGGCAGTCGATCCTGTGTGTCTGGGCATCCTCTCAGATTGCCTGACAGATAATCCATCACACAGTCAGTGTGTCTGACAGGAAGAGGTCTCAGTCAACTCTGCGTCTCTCGGTGCTGCTCGCACCGGGCCCGTGAAGGACAGCCGCTCCTCTCGAGTCTCTCTTGGGACGCTGTACACTTGAGTTTCACGAGAGGACTGAAGGTGTGCGCACCGACGCGAGGAACAGAAAAAAGGTGCGTAGGCACGTATGGAGCACGCTGTGTCGCATATTTTTACATGAGTGAGTTCTTAGTGGAAACCAAAGCTTTTTACACCGCAGCAGATGAATCCACATCAGGGTATTGAATACAGTTAATATCATCAATAGAATCATTGTTGTGTTTATATATTTATTGTCTTGTCTGTTCGTTTTGTACTGACCTGAGCAAAATGTCGTTCCCTTGAGGACAATAAAGAAGTTCTGATTTAAATCACATCCGGGAAGATTAAAGTCTTTTTTCGACACAAACAGAATGTCAGTTGGCACACCAACAGCCTGTCATCCTTTAGTGTTTGAAATGTGCTGCTTTTCTAGCATTACAAAGACACTCGCTCCATTAAAGTCTCTTTAAAACGAGTTCTAACAGACGATGCTATCAAACCTACCAGTTTTAATTAATGTTGGACAAACAGTTGCTACATAAATAAATCAAGAATTTTGGAGTGTTGGTTGGACAAACTAAACATTTTTAAGATGTGACCTTGGAGAGGGAAGCCAGTGGTGGAATGTAACTAAGCACATTTACTCAATTTGAGGTACTTCTACTGGGGTATTTCCATTTTCTCCTACTTAGAAATTCTACTCCATTACCTTTTCGAGGTACATATCATACGTTTACTCCACTACATTTATTTGATAACTTACTTTGCAGTTTACATGATGTATCAGAGACAGTTTTGAATGTTTTTGTCAGCAGTGAGATAAAGAGAGAAATATTTCCAACAAAAGCAAAAGGATTGAGTATTGGATCCAAATCGTCTTGTCCACCCAATGCATATGGCGTATACATACTTGGGAATACGCCATTTATGTATGTTTTACCTTTACTACCTTTGATACTTCAAGGCTTTTGCTGAAATAATGTCTCTATGGCTGAGTAATACTTCATTTCCCTCCTAAAACGCGACTAAACCGATCTGGATCTTATCATAATTTGTACCTTAACACATTAGACCATGTGACCTTCACACTGAACATACAGTTGATCTGAAGGATGAAAGCTTGGCAAAATGGATGATTGATGCTGGAAAAGTCGACGTGAGTGTAAAATGAACCAATAAACAACACAGTCATCTTGAAATATCTGTTTTTTTAATCTCTGAAATTATATACTCAGTTTTTACACTGTATTCAAGATTTGTTGTCAATATACATTCACGGTTATAAAAAAATCTAAATACAATTTCATATCTGATTTTCTTTTTCTTCTGAACACCACTCTGTGCGAAACTACTGCTGGGATAGTTTACAAAAACGCCTTCATGAAACAGGCACAGATTTTAAGCAGTTGACACCTCGTTTCCCATAGAGCACTTCAACAAATAAGACATGATGTACAAAATTCACAGTGCGGGTTCCTCACACACTTCGTTTGCACACAGATAAGGCAATGGATGGATGGGTTCACAGATTTGGACCAACTTGGATCAAGTCATTAAGAAATCGGGCTGATTGATCCAAACTTACCTGCTTGCCTTTTGTTTAAAATAAGCTAAGTGCCATCAAATGATTTCACCACTCATGAAAATGCTGTTTTTTGAGTCATACTCTGCCTTTAAAGTACCTAAAGCAAAGGCTGACAGTGGAAAGACAGAACGTCTCTCTTAACTATTTCATACAAATGCCACAAAATGGAAAATGGAATGCACAAAGTGTCGAGTTTTATCCAATTTCACTAGAGCTTTATCATATTTTATGTTGACTTTCATAATGTCGATTAATAACAAGCGTGAGAGTGATTTACCCAAATTAGTATGTATTTAATAGAGGAAAAAAAAAATCTGAAAGCTAATTTTCAGTGGCACAGGGGAGGTGAGTGTGTGTTAAAATTTTGTAGTGATACAGCACCTCATACATTGATATTCAGCAAGGACTGGGAGGTGTAATTTGGAAGCTAGTGTTAAAAAGAAAAAAAACTGAAGGCCTGTGAGAGCAAAGGCTTGAAGTCCTGGAGGTCTGTAAAAAAAAAAATATATATATAAGGTAGACGGTGCTAATCTGAGACTGATATAAATGTTGGTGACGGGCGGACCAGAGCGTAGTCGGTTTTACGCTGGGAGTTTTCTATTTCTTGATGGCGGCCACTGCTTTCTTGGCGGCGTCATCCAGGTTCTCCGCCGCTGTGATGGGCAGGCCGCTCTCGGTCAGAATCCTCTTGGCCTCGTGGACGTTGGTCCCTGGCAGACACAGGAAGACACGGTCACAACAGGTACACGGAAAGAAATGACAAAAAAATGGCTTAACAAGGTTGAACCTGATCTGCCATCTGCACTGATGTAAAAACCACGCTGTGTGAAAGACGAAGAGTTCCTTTGGAGGAATCAGTGCACATGAAGACAGATGGATGGAGTTATGGGTGAGCGGCGGCAAATTCGGCTGCTGATCCGAAAGCGGCTTGGTCTCTGAGCAAAGTCTGCGAGGCAAGAGGGCAATTCGTGTGTGTGTGTGTGTGTGTGTGCTCCTCCCGACTGCAGCGAGGTCAGGAGTAGCAGGTGCTAGGTGATACGGTGGCGTCCATGCCCCGGTAGACCCTCAACCAACCAGAAAGAGAGAGAGAGAGACACCCGGAGACACTCTGCACGGCCCCGGGGCTCCACGCGCTGAGCTGGCTGCCTCCCAGCACAGCCAAACACCAGCCTGACACGGCTGTCACAACACAGGGCAGGGGGGCGGCGCAGTGGACGGAAGGACACAGAGAGGGGGAGAGGGAGCGAGTGAGCAGGCGAGAGAGAGAGAGTAAAAGGTCAAACGAAGCAGAATCACCCACGCCGCTAAAACAACAAAAGGCAGCTGTTTATGTGGCATTTACTGATTTCACACATGAAGAGGTGATGGCAAAGGAGACACTGTTTGCACAGTGTGTCTCATCTGGGTTCAACTAGTCTTTCCTTTTTTTTTTTACTTTTTCGTTCCTGTTCTTAATCTTATTTTGTTTTATCTTAATAGTTATTGAAAATATTAAAAATTACTTTGCTGTCTGCTGCAACACTAGGATTTTCCCACAGGAGAATAACAAAGGCTCATTGTATTTTAAACAGTGACTGGGTCATCATGTACCACTGAAGAAGTCAAACAGCATTGTGTAATCTGATTACTTTGCACAAGACCCATCACCTCAACCACTTTTCTTTATGAATATAAAATAAGGCCATTGCTGGGGCGACCCGGTAGCTCAGCTGGTAGAGCATGTGTGTGTGGAAAAATATGATAATATGATAATAAATAAGGCGAAGCTGCACAGGGTCAGGAGTAAAAATGTAATAAAGTTAATGTAAAATATCAGCTGCTCTTCAAGGATAAAAGTCAAGCACAAATAAGAGAGATGACTGTCTGGCTTGCAAAGAAACTCTGGCATGTCTGACTGAGCATCCAAGGCACTCTGATATATAAAAACCCTTATCAATTTAGTGGAAAAATAATAAAGCATTAAAGTTGCATTTGTAGATTTACTTTAATACCTAAATTAACTAAATAAAAACAAAGCTTCAAACAGTGTTCTGGCATCTTATTTTCCTCTGAGAACAGCTAATTTATTCAGTTACTGATCAAACAGACATTTCTGATTTTGCATTGGTACTCTATTAACACTGTAAATATGTATTTTCTGAGTTTGAATTTCTTTTCTAAACTATATAGTGCCCCTTTAATTTTGATGTCATTTATAAGCCAAAAATGCTAAAATGCACTGGCACCAGCTTCTCAAATGCAAACATCTGCTGGTTCTTATATAATGGAATTAATAAAACAAATAGGAAAATAATTGTCATATCATTGAGTATACCAGTGTACTCTGTACACATCGCTGATGTTAAATGGGTGGAGCTGCGTGCGTGCGTGTGTGTGTGTGCTCAGACACTTACAGGTTGACCTTAGCTCTCCTGCTTGGCGTGTAATTAAGACCGCATGATATGTGAATTCTCCGGAGGCCTGGCCACCCTGATCAATAGACCTTTCATGAGGAATTCTATTACCAGCGCCACTTAACGCCTAATATTTCATCTCTTTAGTCCAGCCAGATAATAAGTCATTCCAAACACATTTCTGCAGGCTCGCACTCCAAACAATCAATTCCACAATGTAATTAATTAGAATAAGAGCAGGAAGAGGCCTTGCTCTGGCACGTAAACAGGGGGGATCGGGTGTCCCATGTCATCTTGTGATCAAATAGCATAGATTTTTCTCTCTCTGTAAAGACTCAACCGGCGAGGCTGTCGCTCATAGAGAGCAGAGGAGAGGAAGGAGGGGGGGGCGGCAGTGCTGTATGCTTTACATTCAATAGGCTGACCTGTGTTAACTTCATTGGGATTGACGGATCCATATTATCATACTGACAGGCTCATCTGACAGATGATTAAAACAAAGTTGCTGCACAACAAAAACTTGAAACAACAGGAGATAAAAACTGTGGGAGAAGCTGCCATATGTGCCCACAGCAGATACATAATGCAAGAGATACACTGAAGAGACAAATATGCTCATGGAAAGTGTATACAGCATGGAAATAAAGTAAACAACGCATGTGTTTTGTGCTCGTTTTCCACACCATAAATATTCATGGGAGGCAACAGTGTGTGCGCATTGTTCAGACAATACCTGTCTTATCCATGTAAAGTGTGAGAGGGGGGAATCTCACATCTGTGGGTGTGAGAAATAAGAGGTATGCACTTCATGTATGTTTGAATATGTGTGTGTGTGTGTCTGTCTGTCTGTGTGTGGGTGACTGCAGTTCCAATGTGAGCAGTAGGGAGCACTGATAGCTCACAGCAGCAGAGGCAAGGACAGAGCCCAGCTGGATACAGCGCCACTAAAAGTGTGTGTGTGTGACGAATGTATGTGTATGGAGTGTGCCAAGTATATGAATGTATTCACCTGCAGCCACTAGGTGCTGCCAGAGACCTACTCAGAGCCCGGACCAAGAGACATTCAGTATAAGGCACAATGCACGCACACATGAGGCAAACACACCGAGACGGACTCTAATTTTGAAGGCTTCGACAAGAAAGTCCATGTGATTAACTCTGAAGAACCACGTAAAACGGAACAAAAAGAAAGATTTTTAGTGTCCCACAGGAAGGAAATGATCACAATATATATTTAGGGTTTAATGGGCTTATTCATCATTTGCAATGACTATTGGCAAATGGGATTACTGGCTTTCAAACCTCAATTTAAATTTCATTCCAAACCCACACGGCCTTCCACACTTTCTCTGAGGCCTGCTCCAATCAGCTGATCAGCCTCACGGCAACCGCTCGGCTACGGGTCCATTCAAGCCGAGACAACAGGAGGAACAGGCGGCGTTAAGTATTCCTCCGCGTGATATATTGCCACTGCACAACACATTTCTGTTTGGACCTCTGTTCTAATTAGCGGGCTTACTTGGTGATTATTGTGAAAATGTCACTTTAATGTGTGAGTCAATTACAGGCCACCATATTTCAACGAGATAATAAGGCCTGGGGCGGTGCCAAACGCTTGACGCTGCCGTTCCTACATTTGTGACCAATTCTGTCCTATCAAGCCGAGCTTCTTGAAGCTAAGATCCGACGAGAGGAGGAGACTCAGACGTAGAGAGAAGCTTCATTGTTCTGATGGGAGACTACGTAACCTGTCTTAGAAGAAATAACAGCATCTGTATCATCCAGATGAATAGCTGATGTCATGCATAATAACTCTGTGGCTAATGTTAGAACGCTTTTAGTTAAATATTGTTCTTTAATTGACATTACTGAGTGAGTACTGACTCTCTGACCCTTCTGCTCTTCTAACTTTTAGTATTTACCATGGGTCTGTTCCACCGGGGACATTCTGACTCGTCACAGTCGCAGGAGCAGGTGTTACTAATAACATTAACGATGGCTCAGTTCTATCCGAGTGTCCTCGTAAGCCACGACAGTGTGACAGTGAGCCAGCATGAACAATAACTAAGCCATCATTAATCGTATTATTTACACCTCTGCTTTTCCCACTCTGAAGTGTCACAAAGTCTTCATTGAAAAGCCTTATTATCTCGTCACTTTTGAAGACACAGGAACTCGGCGTTCGGGAAAAGTTCATTAAACATAATTTAAAAGGGCCACTATGTAGTTTTAGAGAAGACAGTCAGCTCAGAATGTTAATATTTACAATATCAGTGAGGTAATAACACGAACTCAGAATTTTTTTTCAAGCCGCTCGCCGAGGAAAATAAGGTGCCCAGACCACTGTTTGAAGCTAGAGAGGTGGCAGGGTCCGCCAAATATAAACAAAGTGAAATACATTGAATTGTGTTGTCCTTTAAGGTCAGCTTGTTTATTCCGTTTATCTGTTTACTCTAAAACTACATAGTGCACCTCTAAAGTTTTACCAAAAAGTAAATTAACCCTACTAAAGAAGTCAGTATTGTAGACTTTCTAATTTCTGTTTTGTTTTCAGCCAATTCAAATGTGCATAATGATAAATAATTATAATAATTACCTTTAAAATTTTTTAATTTTGTTGAACAGTAACTAAGTAAAACTAATCTGAAACAGATGGGGGAGAATCACACACATCTGAAATGTCTGCTGAGAACCTTTTGGCAGATATAAACTGTGCAGTTGAAAAAAATGCACATAAATGCTGTTATCAGAATGCAAACAAGTTGCATAACGTTGCTTTTAAGAACATAGATACCAAACGGTATCTTTAAAATTTTTCTCACTGGAAGCACAACAGAAAATACAAGCGTTTCGGTGCCTTGCTACCCCCGTCTACCTCGAATATCTGGCGTAAAAACATTTTTCTTTCATCGCTGGATGTCATCATATTTGTTCCGACTCTGACTGTTAATCCTCATAATAATCAGCAGCAACAGTGCAAGTTTTTCCCTCTGCAGCCAGAAATGGATGAGCCCTGCTCCTCCCTCCTTATCCTGCGTGTCAAACATCAAATGCTTCTCATTTGGACGCCGAGCGAGACACTCCTGAACAGTGCAGACTCCTTTCCTTTGATGTGCTCGCCAGTCATTAATCCAAGTTTTCATGTCTCGTGTGTTGTCTAGACTCTTGTTTAAGAGAAGCGCACACTACAGCCAAGTGTACTAGATCAACAGAGCATCTCTGACAGGCTGATAAAGAGCCGTATTGTTTGAACAAGTAAAATCGTTTGTTTCCTGTTTTTTTGCAGCAGTCATGCTCGTTAACTGCTCAGTTCTCGTCAGGTGCTTTTTTTTAGAGGAAAAGGCAAAAAAAAAATAATGAAGTATTGGTTGTTGTTTAATATTTACATCTAAGCATTTCTTAAATGTAGATCCAAAAGGCTAAACAAACAGATCAGATCGGAGTCAAAGCGAGCCGGAATGTGCAAATTTACGCATATCTGTTTGTGTGTGTAGCTGCAGCAGACGGCTATTTAAGCTGTAATGATGCTGTCAGGACTGAAAAGGCCATCTCGAGCGCTCTGTAGGAGCTCGCATCTCTTTTTAATTAAATGGGAGAAAAAATGGCCAGATCTCCTTTTGAGGAGAAAACAGCCTCCACTGTTTGACAGACAGTTGGGGAATGGCTCTGTAAATCAATAGGCCGGGGGAACAGAGTTAAGCGAATGCAGTCACCTTTATCCCTGGACTCTGAGGGCTATTTAAGGGGAATTTTTTCCATAGTGGTAGACAGCATCCTCACAGAGCAATATGTCCATGTTCACACTGTGGCCAAAGGGGGCAGTGCAGTGCTTCCTCAGGTATCTCTTCCTATCAGTAACTTAAATATTAGTGTTTCTCTGTGTGTGCGTTCTGTGCTGAATCTGTAGCATTCATTTTCAGTGCATGAACACAAGTGCTGAATCTGTATCCCACAGACCGGTTGTGATTTAGTTAGACTCTCTATCAGCCCACAATAAACACTTCACGCAACCCTAATCAACTAATTCCACTATCAGCATCTAGACCACATGGCCCTTCTCCTCCACATATGGGAATATTAAACTCTCCACCAATGAAATCAACCCAGGCCCTTTAAAAAGAGCCTTCCCAATTAAAAGTGTGCCAGTTAATCCATTCTGATCCTGCTGAAGAGCGCTGGGCCGTTCTCACTGCCCTGCGGTCAGCCTAGCAAGCTGAGCTGATTGATTCTGAACCAATCTTCTCCACAAGGCTGCAGCCCAGGACGTAATGACCCACAGCTAAAGCTTGGATTAGGCCCCAGCCAGCAAAACGCGGTTGGACCAACCACCAGCAGTGACCTTCTGGACTCAGCCGGTTTGTGAGTCAGGTTGAATTACATGGCCTGGTATGAGGAAGGTGCAGGGACTAATTGAGGGTCTGTTTTATCACTGCCAATCCGTTCGCTTCTGTGGCAAATCAGCATTTACGGAGACACTCTTCAGCCAATCAATCGGCAGCGTTAGGACGGATCGTTGACAGAAATTACACACAAAATTACGACTTTGATATGATACTTGTCCAAACAGCTCAATACGACACTGAAATGACGAGCAAAAACCTCAAACATGGGGAAACATAATGGAACAAGGTACCGTATTAAATGATAGAACATTATACTTAAATTTGGAAGAAAAACAAAAAAATACCATTACCAGAACTATTTGACAATAAATTGATAACCACCACCTCTTCCTTTAGTTCATCAGTTGGTTAGATTGTCATCGTTACACCAATCTACTGAATGGAATTCCATGAAATTTGGATTTCTGCTATCTAGGAGTGAGTACAAAAGGGGACTGTTGGTCCTTGGCAGAGGTGTGCCCTACTGAGTGCCATTCAAGCTGTTGTTGGTGTTGTTGACCTGCATACTTATGAGAGGTTTATTTCGCAGCTCTCAAGTTATAGTTATAAGTTACCTCTTCACTGAGAGCCTTGTGTTAACATATAGAAATCTATGCCATTCATACGTTACCTAAAGCTAAAGCAATTAAACTTTATTATACGTAGTTGTAGGTGGCAGGTCAGCAAGATGCTTTGCCAGTTCGGATGTGTTGGCTCCCTCGGTCCGCGTGGCTTTCAACCACCTTTTACAGACCGGCTTTGTGATGTAAAGTAATGCCATATTTTGCTCCATGTGACTGACTGTCAACAAGCGGTGGACGGGTGGCAAGAGCACTCGTACTTATATGAGATGTGCATATGAATGAAACTGGGGTAAAGTGCTGTTTTTAATTGCAGGGTATTGTGATACCTTTTCTAGTGGCAGTTCACCGTGCAGCACTAAAAACACAGCTGCATATTTTGCACCTTGAGCTTTTCCAACTGGCACCAGTGTTTAACTACGTGTGCAAGAGTAATCGGCGGGATTTGGGTGTAAGCCACACGTTTTTCCTCATTAAAAGTTCAGTTTTGATCCAGGTGCAAAGACAAAAAGAGGGACTGATATTACACACCTGCACAATATGACTTGTGTTTAGTGAGGAAATAGTAAAAAACAATGTCACAGGTGTTTGCCACATCCTGGGGTCTATCCATCTATCAATCTATCAATCCATCTATCCATCTATCCATCTATCCATCCATCCATCCATGTGTGTGTATGTGTTTGTGTTTACAGGCCTCATTTGATTGCAAGTCAAAACCTTTAGGTGATAATATAACAACTCATCTTTACACACTCCGAGTGCTCTGAGTACACCGAGGACACAGTTGGGTTCTAGAAACCGCTTCTACACCCTGACCTACAAACCACATTAGCAGAGTGTGTAAGGACGTACACACACACACAAACACACACACAGACACACACACACCTGCTCTGGACACACTACTCAGCAGGATCTTGACAATTAAGCTAACCACCAACTGGCCCCCGCGCCTCCGGGAGTCACCGCTGCCATCCCACACACGCACACACAACTGAAGGGGTACTATTAGCATATACAGGTGAAAGGTGAGCCAATCAGTGCCGTCTCTGCTGTTATTCTGGCTGGTGCTAATGACGGGTGCGGCAAAATGTGACACGTATGAGAAATGCACTGCTGCTCTTACTGGGACACTGGGCCGCAATGAAGACGGATAGGCTCCAGAGAGTACAGCAGCAACAATACAATGGCTCCGAAATTTAAAAACAATGGGCTCTAAATCCTGCTGCACTCCACCAAAGCCGTTATATATACACAGCTGTCATTAGATGATAATAGTAAATAAATACATCTAAAGTTACATATAACTGACTACATTATCTGTGATTATTATCCCATGCTTTGTTAGCTATATTTCATGGATGTTGATGTTAGTCGTCACATGTTATGGCTATGTGATTAGCCGTCAGTGACAGTGATAACTGTAAGAGCTGTAATATAGAAAAGACCCATTTAAAACTAATGTTTGATTTGCTATTTACATGACACGAATGCTGACATTAGGAAAGCCTAATGATGTACGTCATGTCAAGCCAAACAGCTCGAGTGACAAGTGCTGGAGGTGTGAATTTGGTTTCATATCGTAGCTTTGAGGCCAGTGGAAATTAACCAGCATCATGAAATCCTCACTACTGTCAAGTGCTTTTCAACACAGGCCAGATGGAGATCAATGGTCCAGGCTTCTAAAGGGGGGCGACACACACTTTGTATTGTGAGAGTGTCAGCGGGGACCAGCTTGACGAGTATGTGTGCACATTCTCACCTTCCAGCCTGACCACCAGCGGCACCTTCAGCTCCAGCTCTCGACAGGCCTTGGTGATGCCGTTGGCGATGATGGCACAGTTGACGATCCCGCCAAAGATGTTGACCAGGATGGCTTCGACCTGTGAAGGAAGAAAATGAATAAATGATTGAATCCAGCAGCGGAGGAGGGGAACACCTGTGAACAAAAAGCATCCATCTGTGTGTCACAGCGGGGCAGTAGCACTGAAAGTGAGAGCACTGCATTAGCAATGAGCGCTAAAATCCACGTGGACAGTGTGAACGATGCACATTTGTACTGTCCAATATTTATTGTGAGGCGAACAAATTTTTGCCGAAACCGAAGTACAGAGTGTTCTCACGGGGTCCAGTATGGCTGGTAACAGGCTTCACCCCTTCAGTGTAAACCTAATTTGTTCAAGGTTGAGATCTACTTAGACATACAACATTTAGTAGCAGCGAAGCCTCACTCCCAACTTTGTGTACAGTAGGTCGTGCCCCCACAGGCAATGCACCCCGAGGCTATACAATATAAAGCTATATATCGTTTAGAGGGCAGCAGCAGCATGTGAAAGAGGCAAACTGGAGGCAATAATGAGAATGTTTCAATGGGAAGCGGTGTCAGGACAAACAACATCAGCTACACACCTGGCTGCTTTTCCAACTAATGTGGCAGAGCAATGGCTCAGACTCAGCCTTTAAAACTGATTTACATACAATGTGTGGTAAAAAAAAACAAAAAAAACAAAAAAAACCCCAAAAACCAGGGCTAGTATAAATATACAAAATCACCCACCCAATGTACACCCACACAGACAGCACTCAGCAGATCCAATCGTCACTTCCCATACCACCATGACCTTGTAAAGGAAATTCTGCTGGTATCACTCCCAAATCCAAAAAGGTGTCCTTTGCTTTGACAATTCCATGTTTTCCTACAGGCTTTTAAGAACTAACATGCAAGTTTGAGCACACTAAGTTGTGACAAACAATCCTCCTGCCTGCGCCGTGCTCACTTCAGCCGTCTTGCAGTTTCTTTGCAGAAATATCTCTCCAGCTATCTTACAGAATGAGCACGAAACTGATACCACTAAGTAGTGAAGCAAGGCAGCTAGTGTGTGTGTGTGTGTGTGTTTGTGTGTGAGAGTGCGATTACACTAACAATCTAGCACTTGGTAATTACCCTGGCTAGCTCAGTGGAAAAGTAGACTGAGAGCACACAAGATTAATCCTCCATGTTTGTTTATAATCACTGCTAATCTGTTAGCGCCGATTTGGATGAGCAGCTTGTGGGTGCGTGTGTGTGTGTGTGTGCCTGCCTGTTGTGAATGAGTGTTTTTTATGTTTTCAGTGTGTGGTAATGATGTTTATAGGGAGAGAAGATCAAGGACTTGGATAGCTATCAGAGCGACAGCCACGGCATTGTCCTCTCCCTGCTATCCAAATGAGCATCTCCTTATAAACTGCAGAAAATGACACAAGACCAGGAGAGAGCTCCAAAACAAACACAGACGTAGGCAGTAGCATAAAGACTCCGACGCCACGCGAAGAAATTGAGCAAGCTGTTAGGTCAACACGGTGTCCTGTTTAAAACTGATTAAGTACATCACAGAGGGATGTGACCAGGAATGCAAAAAAAAACAAAGGAAAAAGGCAAGCAAGGATTAGCCTCCAAGTGCAAATGAGCATGACACAGATGTTTACCTTTAAAACAGAGAGAAACAACATGAATCGTGACCTCATGAGATTTTGTTGTAGCTCATCTAAACAAGGTAAGAGTAAATGTGTCAGCGAGTTCATCTCGTGTAGCACGTTCCCAGCCAACAGAGCACATGATGACTGTCACTATGGTTACTTGCCCTTCCATATACAGTATGGTCTGTTCTCATTCAGAATGTTAGATAAAACTTTAAAGATAACGACACGCGATTTCAAAAAACCCTTATCGGCCAATCATTGTGTCATTTTTGACAACCCATTATTCAGAATCATTATTTGGAGGATGCAATCTCTATCTCAAAAATAAGTGTTTTGTATTAGTGTCATATCCTCGGTGGGTGGCTGACTGAAGTTTATTCATTCAAGTTCAGAGAAACTTGTCCTGTAAATAGTTCTCCAAGTCCTGGGATCAAAAACATTGATGCTAACTGGTTACTTCCGACCATTTTCATACTCCACGTCCAGAGATCGGAACAGAGGCTTTCTGTAAAAAATCTGACATCAACAGGGTTATTCTCTCAGTCTTTTTTTTCTAGTATATTTTTTGGGCTTTTATAGATAGAACAGCTGAAGATATTACAGGAAACAGGATGAGAGAGAGGGAGGGTGACACACAGCGAAGGTCCCTAGACCGGGACTCGAACCCGGGGCTGCTGCGAGGACAAAGCCTCTGTACATGGGACGCCCTCCTCTACCAACTGAGTGAAACGGCGCCCCTATTCTCCTAGTCTTAACAAAAGGTTTCGAAAGCGCCAGTGGGGATGTTATTCAACTGTTCACATAGGATGAGTATCACTCCTTGTGATAAGCACACTCATCTCCAATTGGTGGAATGTAAAGTGGCTATCGTATTTAAGAGCACAAGTCAAGCTCAAATGGATCCACGGTGCTAATTTCGGTTTCTTGGACTGGTACAACATGACTGATGAGAACCTGCTTTCCAGTACACATTCACCACATGCTGATGTGTGTGTGTGCATGTGTTAGATGGAAAACTCAGCGGGCACAAACGTGTGTGATCACATCTTCCAGGTGCACAGCACAGCCACACACACACACCCTTGTAGAGTTCTTCTACAGATAAAGCTACATTAATTTGCTTTTTATAGAAAACCAGCACAACAGTAACAGCATATTGACGTATGGGCCTGAATGTAAATGTGTGAAGAGTTGCAGACTGTGAAAGGCCTGGTCGAGAGTTTAGCAGCAACAGAAAAAAACAGAACAGAAAGAGGTGTGAAATGATCCCAGCTTGTTCTCAAACCTCAGCTGTATATCGAACGGTTCCTCTGACAGCCTGTTAGGCGCGATCCACAGTTCACAGAGTGTGTGTGTGTATGTGTGTGTGCGTTCTCTGCTGCCTTAGGGCACATGTGTGAATGTGTGTTTACCCACTGGCTTGTGCAGATGTGGCCTACAGCAGTGGCTCGAGGTCAACATTGACAAAGCCACTATGAATTTGTACACGGCCAATTTAAAATCAAAGAAGGATGGATGCACATCTGGAGCTTCAATATTATAAATCCAGAGGCTTGAGTCTGTGTATGTACAGTACAGTACATCTTGAAGCCTAAATACAGAGGAAACTGCACCGGTATATCGGCCAGTGTTTGTCTCGTTGACAGCAATCGGCTCATCTGCAAATATGGATGGCAGCGGCCGATGTTTCTCTGTTGTGTTACATCAATTTTGCACGGGCTCATTCATGAGCTGCTGGCTTATGACACCCCTGACATCAGTTTGTAAGGCTATGCAAGTACAAAAAAAATATTTTCAAATGGCACGGTAGTTATGTGGGCTAAAAGGGGCTTTGGAAGAGGTTTGTACAAAAAACAAAATTCAAAAAAGCGTTCAAATTGCGTTTTCATGTGAGAGAAGGTTATGTAAGAGATTTGTTCATAAATTTGTATTAACAAATTTGTGCCATTTCAAAGATACTCTAATTAAGGGCCCGGATGACTTTTTTTTTATGACAGTTCAATTATTTTCTATAATAAAAAGCTTCTTTGTTTCCCTGCCACAAAAGGGGGAATAATTAACAACAAAATCGAGGTTCAAGTTTAATTTATTTATCATTTTACAATGCTGGGGTTGCAAAATGAAAATGAGTGTGAGTCCCTTTATGCTACTTCACAGCAAATCAAAAACAAAACTTAATAGAGTGGACTGTGGAGCAGAGTATGAATTAGGGGGCAAAATGAGCAACAACAACAACAACAAAAAAAACATTCCGGGGTGTGATCAATTTCACAATACGTGCATCTCTACAAATGCCAGTTAGATTGTAATCTGCATGAGAAGGAGAGTGGAGATAATGGTTATAATAATCCTCCATCAATTTGACCCAATATACCTGTAAGAGGCGTCCACTTTAAATTCAGATTACCTTGACCTGCAGTATACGTGCAGAAACAAAGATTCCATGAAGGAAATAAGCTTGGATGAATGACTGGATGTGAAGGCTGATTGTAGCTGCATACACACATAAATAAATGTATGTAATGTGACAGTGATATTAGTCTCGTCCTCATCGTGGATAGCAGAGACTGGGGCCCTGCAATACAGGACTCCACCCAACCATACCAATGTCTTTACACAACGGTGTACAACATACAACACAGGGTTTTGTGTGGGTAAGACTTTATTCATTGTATCAGAG
>CAEMYA010000541.1:228409-254202 GCA_903131615.1 Diplodus sargus | reverse complement strand
AAACAGGCTTTTCTGCCTGCTATTATACACCTTACTAAGTGCATTTAGGACAAGCCAGAAGAAAAGGAAGTCACAATTTTACATGCTCACATGGTCTGTATTGGAGAGCGTGTTTTCATGCGTCTTGAATGAATGTTTGAAGGCAATGCGTCCTTTCTACAGACACAGGCAGTTTTCACTATAAGACTGTCAGATTTTTGCATCAGTGGTCACTTGTATGGACTGAACTGTGAAGACAACAGTGGAGAGTAACATTGCGTTTTTCAGAAAGTCTTCATATTCCCTCCACAGGCTGATAAATAGCAAACAAACATGATGTACTTTTCTCCTCCAAGTTTCAACCCAGGGGGGAATAAAAGCATTGTGCTCCTTCTCATTCAGCGAGGCTCCCCGTCACAAGTTTTGCGTGCGTTGCTGAATTATCACTCAAATACACATTTTCATGCCCATACCCCTGTTAAGCGCTGCTAATCTCTCTGCAGGAAAGAAAGAAAAGGGAAAGCATCTTGTTTCCTTTGTTACCAGCGAGCAGATAGGAGTAGAAAAAGGCAGGGCTGGAGATGGGTGTGTGTCTCTCTCTGGCCTATTAAGGGCCATTGTTCTGTCTTATCTACTGGAGACAGCCCGTACTGTCGCCGCCTGCTCTGGCAGGCCTTGTTTATTTGTTTTCGATCTGCCAAGGGCCCTGCGCTCGGCCCTGGGGCCACAGGTTAAAATGCACGGATTCCGAATCAAGGCAAGCCGGTTGGCTCTAATCACACATCTTGGAATGGTGGGACTGCTGTTGGTGAGAAACGATTATTCTGTCTCTGTCCACACTTGAAGTAAGTTTGGATACGTTCTTTAGGATTTCTCCACACATGTTCTGTTTGGACTTGATGTCAAAGCTTCTACCTGTCATGTTGCATCCGAACCACAAAGGGACATGAGAACTATGGTGTGCGGGGATACATCGATTACATTACTTACCACTCCCTCCCGTCAAATAGTGGCAGACAAATAGTCAACTTTTGTTTCCACCAGTTAAATGTCTTTTATGAACACGTGCAGTGGCACATGGTATCAAACTATCACTGGGGAGCATTGTTGCGACATTTGCGTATAGATGACAATACATTTAAAGATAAAGCTTTGCCTATCTAATCAACACAAATAAGCAATATCCTGCCTTGTTACAAAAGATGAAGGTACACACAACACAGCCTTCAGTCTTTATACACAGCTCAGTTTTTTTTAAATGATTTCATTCCTTGATATTGCCCACACTGTAATTGAGCTTCATGTCACAGCCAGATGATAAGGAAGTGTGGATGAAAGGAAGAGCCCGTTTGCATATGTTCTTTGTCGTACGTGTGGGGAAAATCAAATGACGAGGGTAAGCCATGTGATAAAGATGCTCATATGGCAATCTCTTATGTTATGTTCTCTCCTCTGAGCACCAATTCTGTCAGACTGAGGAGCTATTTTGCCGGTGCAAATCTATTCTTAGAGAGGATACAGGACAAGAAAGGGAGAATGACACAAAGACGGAGTGAGGGAAAAGAGGGTCTTGAAGTCAGAGAGTGAAGCGAAGTGAAACAGATGGAGGAAGAGAGATGGAGAAGAAAAGAGACGGAGGGAGGTGATGGGAAGTGGTGCGGTCCCTGGCTTCTATTGAAGGCTAGGATTGGCCCTGGCAAGGAGGGATAAGAGGGAAATAATTATCCAGCCTGCTGAAGCATGACAGCCCCTTCTTGGGACTGCGGAGAGACAGACTGAACGTTATGTCAAAGATTGGTCATGTCACCGGCGGAGACACCTCTTGACAGACAGTGGCATCTGAAGTTTCACTTGACGGTGAAAAGCCCCACTGCAACAGGCAGCAAGATACCTGCCTGATCAATGCCTGGTGGAGACAAGGTTTCATCTGGGGACATAAAGGTGTAATCACTGAGCTTATTCTACCACCTACATTACCTCGTGCTAGGCCTTGTTTACCTGTTCGGACATTTCCAAAGTCTCTGGATTGATTTCATTTCATGAAAAGGACCTAAATGAATAACCCAGCTCTCTGAAAATGCAATTATACTGTATTTATCCACAAAATATTTTGTACTTGCTGTGAGCAAGTACTCCCAATTCCCTTTTCAGAAAACAAATTATGCCGATCATCTAAGTGATTCCCATTTAAACCAAAATCAGCAGCGGAGACATTGACGTTTTTTTCCTCGCCCACATTTATCAGCATCATCGAGTCCTCTCACATCTGCCCTGGCCAAGAAAACTGTATGACCACTCAGCCTCCTTCCACTTGCAGCCCCTTCTGACTCCATTTTTCAGGTCAAAGTAGAGAGACCAATCAAGGCAGGTGCGGCTTTCCCTCCAGTCGAGAGAGGTTTGTGAGATGGTAGGGGTGAGTGGGGAAAATGAGGAAAGGTGAGATCTGGCAGCACCGCATGACCAGAGAATGGATCCTGCTGATGGCTATTACATCTTTAAGGTTTGCTGTTTGAATGAACATCAGGGTCAGAGGCAGTGAAACCCGCGGTGATGAGTTCATTCCTGTCTCCTATTGATTTCCATAAGGTAATCCATGCATTTATTTTTTCCTGCCTGGTATCGGGCAAGGCTCCCTTATCGACTCCAACTTGTGCAGAATGCTGTTGCCTGATTTTAGGAACCAACAACAGCCACTTATGGGAACCAATTTAGACTGGCTACCAATTTCGTTCCTTATTGACCTGACAATTCTGTTGTCAGCATTTAAAGCACAAAATGAACTTGCCTCAGACCAAATCAAATAATTATTTAACTTGCTATGAGCCTCAGAGGATCAGAGGATGTGGCTTGGCTGGTTATTTGCAGATCCTGGCTTGAGACCAAAGGTTACCAGGCCTTTGCCGTTAGACACCAAAGACTTTGGGTCACAGCCTAATGAAATCAAACAACACTTTTGTTTTAATCTATTTTTTCTTCCATTAGAGCGCTTTGTTATTTTCTTAAGAAAAATGATTATCTAGATTTTGTCACTTCTAAACCAAATCTCTCGCTGCAACTATCTTATTTCATGTCATTTTAGGAGGGTGAAGACATTACACATTTTAGGCCGCTAACATTTATGGTTTGGCTGTAATGAATGATTGGACCAAATGGGATTGAGTCTTTTCCAGTCAGGGCCAGTTGGTGCCGACAGTTGGGAGATAAAATGATACAGCATGTGGTGTTTAATGATTGTAATCGTTTGCCTTCTGATCCATTAACTGCCAGACATTCCCATTAGGATTATTTTAAACATCAAACAACAGTTTGACAGGTGTGAGCAGCACCAATTAAACAAAAACTGTCGTCATAAACCACAAAAAATAGTGCAGTTTGTCATGGCTGACAATGCTTCAATTGCTTCTTCATTTCACCCAAATGTGAGTTTTTTTTCCTCCACCTTTTGAATGTTTTCTCAGACTTCTTTGAGAAACCGCAGCATGAAAGAGCAGGGGAAGCTGTTCTGTGATGGATCTGTTTTTGCTGCAGTCATGCAACAATTTTTTGGGGGGGTTGCCTTATAATGCAAAACAATAATTCTCGACTTGCTCTCGTACATGATTTCTATGTTTAAGACTGCAGTACTGTACAAGTACTGTAGCTCGTGCATTACCAATTACCTGTGGATTCCACTGCTACATTACAGTACGTATTCATATCTAGCAGATAGCACCCTGACTGTTACAGGAAATAAAACAAATGAAAATAACAAACAAGTGAGAAGACTGTAGAGAAGCTGCGAGCGACAGTTTGCAGTTTGCACCGACAGACCTACAACACATCATTAACACTTTCCACTGTTCCTGTCGTATGGAATACTCATGCTGTGAGCACAACACAAGATCTGATTGCTGTTGCTCGCTGCACGCATGGCTCAACATCGGTGTTCCTACCAGTTTGGAAAGATGCCAACAGCTAACGGAAGTCAACTGAGTATGATTTTGAGTATTGAGGCAAGCTGCACCCTGCAACATGGATGATTTTCTCCAGGGATGTCTTTTGAGGTTTACTGTGGTCGTGAATCGATGCACCACATCGGCATGCTGTCGTGTTCGAATGAAAGCGTGCCAAAAAATTGTTCCTCAGACGCCACGAGCATGCACAAGCACGATGCGTGAGTGGATCAACATCAACATGTCGGCGTGGCGGGACTTGTCCATCACAATTGTCATCAAACGCACACGTGTGATTTTTTGTGTGTCCTCCACCCTTTGTGTATGCCTTCACAGACTTTTTTACATCCACCTGCCCTCCCATTTTTAATGTGACAGTTTGTTTGTGTGGAGCTTTTGGTATCTCGCCCATTGCGTAAAATGCCACATTCAAGTGAGAGTCTAGCAGGTAATCAGACACGACAGGACAAGGAGTTCAAAAGAAGTCCAGCAACTGGGAACAAATGTATTAAAACATATTGTGGAGACATGCCGTCATCATTGACATTGTAATGATTCACATATAAAAAGGGAGCTTTCATTTTGACACAGTTTATATTTAGGAGTGTTTGTTGCCTTGGGCCAAATTGAATATGTTCCGTTTGGTAATGCAGTTCATCTTGCCTCTCCTCCTGCACTACAATTTAAATTCTAGCATTTGGATCAAGCAGAGCGGTCAAAGTTATTAAAAAAATCCTCACAACAATAGCTATTATTTTAATGCTGACAGTATGAAGACAGTGTGTAGAGTATTTATATATTTTAATATACTTCTGGTGCCTGAAAGTCTGAGAACTGAATTTGAAGATCAGTTTAAAGAACATACTTTGGCACGCCTTACCCCTGCCTTTGTCATGGAGATGAAGGCAAGGTACAGAAGATCACCTTGTGGTTGAAGGGTTTGAAAGGCCTTTTCAAACACTAGGTCTCAACTGTACAGTTCAAATCTAGAGCTTAGACTTTTAAATATTGAGGAAAATTATCCTCAGCAAATTTGACATGGTTGTGGGAGCAGCGGGGCTTTGTTCCATTTATTGTATGAGTGCCCATAAGTGTGAATGAATTAAATCTTACATGTCAAGTCTCCAGTTTGACCTGAAATGACACGCGCTTTACTCCTTCTCAACAAACTGTCTTAACACACCGGTCCCTCAATAAATAAAATATAAAAATAATTAATCTAGATGAAGTGGAAAGGTCAAAAACAATTATGCTTTGCAATAGATCAGAAGTTGCAGCACTGTCTTGACTGTCCCAAAGATTGGTCACTGGGACGTACTGAGGAATTTTAACTTTACGGTATTATCCCATCAGTTGATGTGTAATGCATGAACCTCACCCCTCCATATTGTGTTCTTGTTTGTTTGTCTTTAACATGTCTAATAAGTAAACAACGAAATTCTTAACAGTGAGCATGCTTTGAATGTGCTACTTGCTGATCATGTCCATATGCAAGTAATAGCTTTTAACCAATCGGGAGTGACACATTTCCAGAGTGCCTCAGGGGTAGTTCTAAAGAAATAAACATGGCTACAGTGAATGTACAACCACTGTTTCACTCCAACCCATACCTGCCCTATTAATGGTCTTTAAGGGAAATTCTACTTGTTGAGAGTTGCTAATTCTCCAAAGAATTTTAGACTCAGTTGTTAATTTCTCCATCCCAAAACAATGACCCCCCTGATGTTTGTTTTGATCATGCCTCACCCGGCGCAGTGACCCTGTGATGTTTTATTGGGCAGTAAACATCATCCTATGTCCCTCCTGTTAACTCCTCAGGTGAAGAGAACTGCCCCTCATATGACCTGTTCTAATACTAACACACTCTCTCCTCTCCTCTCACATCCTAATATGTGCTCTACCATACTTTGATTACTGAATTCAAACAATTTTATTTCCCACAGGTGTGGTCTGTTGTAGCATTATATGACATGTACACATCATATTAATTCATGGGTAAAGGCACAGCGAAATCTGGGACTTTGTGGATGTGCTTTACGATGAAATTGATTGTGTTTCAAACAATAAAACACACTCCATGGATATTGTTGTATTTTAACTACAATGATGTAAAATCACATTTAATAACATTGCTCGACAATATTGAGTTTGCATCTTCTCCACACTGTCCTTTACCGTCTTAATTTTGAGTGATGGTCAATCTCTTCGGAGAGTTAACTGTAAATCAAAATCTAATTACATTATCTTAATCATTTAGTCAATGTTTTCAATCATGTATAACAACTGCAGTTGCCCTTGTTGGGGCATTAACAACCTCCGCAAATAAAAGTTTAGGGAAACGCACCTGCTGCTGGTCCTACAGCACATAGTGATCATTTTCAAGTGAAGGCATCACAGAGGACTGTTCTCAGGGGTTGCCACTTGATAATAGTGTGCAATGATGGGATTGGTAAGGATTATCTACACATATAATCAAGCATCAACTGTGACTGATGATTTCTGAGCTGAGCCCACAACACGTGTGCTGTTCTCAAATCTGAACTTTACTGTGTTTTATTCCCTGTTCATTTAGATGCTGACTGAATTAAAATCACACTCCTTGATCTATATTGCTAGAATACAGTTACTGTAGTTTCGACATAGGAACTAAACTCATACCAGATTTTAGGGCTTTAACCCATTTGTTCAGCCATTGGGCCTATCTGACAGGAAGACTTTAGATTTTCAATGTAACGTTATGTAGAAAGTGACAGAAAACAGAAACAAAGTAGTAGGAAAAGATTCCATGCAGTACACAGAGTGAGGAGGAGAGACACCGACCTCTGTGGTGAGCAGGAGGTTTGTCAGATGTCAGTGAGGGATGTAGAACTCATCTCCTGCTGCTCACCTCAGGGTATCACAATGCCCCTGAACCCACACACTACGTACTGTACGCACACCAACACACACATTGTGAATGTATCAGCAGGCACACACACCAAACTGCACACACATACCACTTTGCTGTGAATTGGACTCAACAATCAGAGCCAGTGTAGGGCAGGCATATTATTCATCCCCAGAGGGTGTCGTGTCACTGCTGACAGGCAGACATAAATATTCCTCAACCTCTTCACCAAGGGTTAATGGCTGTCCATCAGGCAGCAATGAGACTTACAGGGCAGCACAGGCCTGGTGTAGACTCACACAGTGTGGGCACTGGAATAGCAAGGTCACTTATGGAGACGGGGGGGACAAAACAGTGAGGACAAGAAGCCGCATGAGGCAGGCACGAAAACTCTGCTTCAGCATGTTTACACAGGCACAGATAAATAGATTTATATAAAAAATACCACCCACACACCTGAAATCTCCATATGAATTTACATGCAAGTGCACCCACACAGATCTGTGCGCACACTTTTCTTGCCAAGACAGACTGAAGCCTCACCTAAAAACTTGAGCATGGGTCCATGTCATGCTGTTTTGTGCTCCACTCTGCTCAAAGCAGGAATTATTTTATTAAACTGAGGAAATGCATAATAGTTGGGGAATGGCATACATAATCACCTCGGAGACTGGGTACAACAAACCGGCAGCTGAATATAAAAGAGCCAACATTTCCCGCTTTGTTCCTAATGCTGCACGGCCAATCAAAATTAATTTATTCTAATGTATGCACACAGAAGGTCAATTATCCAAATGATTCCAGTTCAGATTGCACCTGATCTTGGGAGCCAATGAGCCATTGAAAGGGCAGATGGGTGTGCTTTGCAAGGCAAATCATCGCCCCAGCCCTCTTCTCTTTGTCACCTCCCCACCATTTGCATGTCTAAATGTGCAGACCATCCGCTCACCTTTAGACAAGTGCATTCCGCTAATGGATAAACAACTTAGCGTTTAACTTGTGTAGGAAGAGTCTGACAACAGAACAAGATCCTGTATACAGTAGGTGTAGCCATAAAAGCTACAGAAGCAGCATCCATCTGAAGAACAAAAGTATTCAAAGGGTAATAAAGAAGTCTTTGTGAGCACAAAGCCATTTAGATATCATTTCTTTCCAATGGAAAGAAATGATGATGAAAATTTGAAGCTTCAGGTTAAAATCGGGTGTACAGCCTTCAAGTAGACGAAGCTCTCCATATTCACAGGACATGCATCGTTGTAACACTGAATACGCTTTGAAAAGTTGACAGGCAAGAGCTGCGTGTGTTTACAGAAGTTTTCCAATCTTACTTCCTTATCTCACTTCCTCTCCCCCTTTTAATGAATGCCATTCCTGTGTAATTGTCACCTTAAAACCTGTAATAAGAGCAACACAGCGGTGGCAACACCTGCTGTTTCCTGTTCACCAGAGCTCTTATAATTCACCTCACTGTTTCAGTTTACGGGTTGATCATCACTTCCATTCTCTCTCCCTGAGAAGAGTATGTTGTGTATGTTGCGGAAAAAGACATTCACATGCCATCCTCACCCTCAATTCACACCCTACACTATTGACACGACAAGTCACACATGCTGCGCGTTTGGATTTTCTGCTATATACATAATCAACTTCATTATATGAAATAAATCACTCTTACCTTTGAAACGGTGAAGCTCTAATAGATAAGGCAATAATACAATAGAACACACAGCACTTAAGAGGCTCTCCCAAGCTGTGGCAGAATGCAACAGCAGCCGATTAAGCTTAATTAATGGTCAAGAGTGAGATTTCACAATGTGACATCAGGAACTCTTACACAGCGATGACTTGCGTTATATACGCCAAGAGAACTTAATATTTCTTCTGCGACTGGATGTACAGCTTGAGAGGCAATTTAGCAGGGCCGGTATGACCTCAGAGAGCTGTAATTCTGATGAATGGAAGGTTATCTTCACACGGCATTCTCAACCTTTGCCTGCCCCCTAAAAGCCTCTATTATAGTGCCCCTTTCTACAAGCGCCACTGATTTGTTTTTCATCCTCGTCAATGACTTAATGACAGCGGTTATTGAAAGCCAATGACTTTTCCGTCTATGCCACTCGTCTTCGGCTAAATGAGTAATTGATAAGACAGAATAGAAATATTTCTCCCTCCACTCTTGCCCTCCCACCCTTGTGGATCCTGCAAGGTCTGGGTAAGTGGGTGCTAAATTGCTGGAAACATCCAAACCTGGTCGAAAAACAGATGGGCACAATCAGGGATTCATTTCCAAATAGCCAGACATGGATACAAACATTAATTGGGCATGTTAGCGTGCTTACCCCATACTTTAATGCTGCAGCGGGAGCTGTTAGATAAAATTTACTCATGTCCACAAATCTCATCAAATGGAAAAGTGGTTGCCTCTCAAATGCAAATTGCAAAGGATTTTTTTTAGTCGTCGTTCGGGGGGGAATGTCGGTTCCATGGCTGACATTTTGCCCTGCAGACTTTAGATGGAGCTCTGGAGAACAGAGCAGCATATCAATTAGCCATTAAGGGTTTGCTCAGGTATTAGAGGGATCAGAGAAACCAATAAAAGCCTCAAGAGGAAAAGGAAGAGGCTGAGTAGACTAAAGATCGATGGAGGTCTCATCGAGGGGCTTGCTCCATGTCAAGGAGGGGCACATAAGGTGGACGAATAATGAGACCTTTGAACTGCAGGCTGAGGGTGTTATCATAATGAAGACCATCAGTAACGTAACTCGTCTGGATTTTCTTGCGGAAGATTGAGAGCTCTACATTCGAATTGGTATGGGCTTACAACTGTACAAGCGATGCAAGTCTCAGAGAGAAAAATAATCCATCCATTTTGGACAGTGAAATGTGTTGTTACCAATGCTCTGGCTCTGCTGGAAACCAGTAAATACAACCTGCAAAAACACACTCAACAATTTTCCAATAGCTAAGCAATAGCATAAGCATAAGTCCCGTTGTCCATGTTTACAACACTCGTCGAGACCATGAATATAGTATATCAGTAGAATTACTAGAACAAAAATAATGGATTAGTGACTCCCCCACAAGAAGGCTCATAAAGTTTAACAAACACAAGAGGAGACATGAGGTTTTTCAGCTCAACAACAAAAAAAGAGAAAGTGACATTTGTTTATACAAGAGGCTTTTCCGATAAGTCTCCTTAAGCCTAATGGCCGCCAAACACAGTGTAGACATGTTCAATCAAGCTTTTGTGTGGCGGATCCAAAATGGAGTTATTTTACTGTGTTTCCACGTCATCGAGTTCAGTCACATCGTTTTCTTCACTGCTCCGATATCTAAATGTTTGTGGCATGTTTTTGCCGGACCCCTTTTCATTATCATAGCATTGAACAAACCTTGACTCATTTATCGTGAGTTCAATAGGTGTGTCATGTGATTATATCTGTAGCGTTATTTTGTTTAAATTCTGAAATTTACACTGACTACTCCTCCCCCATTAAGAAATCCTGATTCTATGATTGCAAATATGTACAAATATTTCAAAAGTTTGACTACTAGGAGAAAGTCCATTCTCAGTGGACGTACGCTGGAGGCTTCAAGTTTCCACATCACAGTTGCTTATACTGAGTATTGGACCAGGATTGACTTGGACTTTTACACTTGAAGCAATGCAGGTATAAGCAGCGTTCTCGTGTCAAACTCTGCACATACATCAGTCTACATGCTCAAAACATTTTGTTTCATGAGCTATTGGTTCCAAGGTCAAGAATTCACTTTCAATCCAAATTCTAAACCAACATGGCTTAAAAGATAAAAAAAATCTTATTTCAACATGATCAATTCATCAACCAAGTAATTTCACAAGCAACGCATTAAGTGTTCAGCCTATAAAACGTCAGTTGAGAAAATGTCTTCAAATTGCTTCGATTGTCCAACAAACAGCCCAAAACCAAAAGAGTATTCATTGATTGAAATTATTCAATTCAATTTGCTGAAACCAGCATATGTCACACTTTTGCTTGAAAATTGACTGAAATGATAAATCGATGATCAAAATTGTTGCCAACTAATTTTCTTTCAATCGACTAATTGAGTGACTAATCCTTGCAGCTCTATGGTACACAAGCTCTAGATAAACATCTTAGCTCTCAGCTAACATCCCCAACAGCAAATTATAAAACATTTCCACAGTGCATTATAACCTATGTCGCACCTTTGTCAAAACTGAATTGTGAAATGTGTGTGATGAACATTAGGGGTCATTCACTGCTGCGGGGGAGTGTGTCACTGTTCAGTATATTGGCTGCATGTATCCTATGTGGTTTAACATTTTAATATGACTTTGATTTGCAATCCCAGCAACCACGTATAAACAATCTCTCACTCGTCAAGCACACACAATAGCAGTGAAAGAGTCAAAGTAGGGTTAGGGGGGTCTTGAGTCCCACATCTCATTCGTTCAGCCACCTGCTGTAGTAAAACTCCCCTTAATTCATTTTTTTCCAGTCCATAAACTCTACTTCTAGCACCTTTAAAATCACCAGCGTGGTCTCCACTCCTGCCTTCAGTGAACCGGTGAGTGAGGTACCACACTCGCCTCCAATCCCCACCTCTGCAGATAAACTCTTTCAGTTCCTTAAGAATAAACAGGAACACCCCCATCTCACCACTCTATCAACCCACCGTCCCATATACCAGTCAACCACGGATGGCGGACTAGCCCGCTTGTGTGTGTGCGCGTGTGTGTGTGTGGGTGCATGTGTGGCGGAGAGCGAATGGAAGTCTTCTCCCGCAAGATGAGCTCCAGTGATTACAGGCTGAGACAGTTTTCTAATTATTCTGTCAAACATCAATCCTGTGGGCTGATGCAGGCCGTCCTGAGGCCTGATGGACAATGTAATCACTGCTAGAGCCCCCTCCAACCCCCTCTTCTCCACCCACTCCACAGCTCACCACACCCGTTTCCTCCCTCTCCCCTCACCTTCTGCACTCTCTCAAATTCTCCTCCCCTTATCGCTCTTTTCAACACGGCCCTCTCACCACCACCCTCCCCTTCTCTGTCGCTGCTTTTCTACTCATCTCTTTTCTCTACACAATATTTCAATATTCCCATGCTCGCTAGTTGTAAAAAAGAAGAAAAAAAGGACACTCTGGATTTAGGAGAAAAAAAGATGAATGTCAGAGGGCTGTTAAAACTGATACAGCAGGTTGTAGGAATGAGGGAACAATCAAACACAGTACAAAAGGCAAGTTCGGAAGAAAGGAAGGAGGAGAGACAGAGGGAAGGGCAAATTCAAGTTGCAACAGACTGAGTCTTACTAGGTGAGGAAGAATTTGTAAGATTCACTTTGGATGCTCAGACTTGAGTTACAAACAAATCTGAGCAATTATTTTCACACTGAAATGTGAAACTGAAAGGGTGTCATTTTTTAAAATGCAAGCACATGACTTTGATTATAATCTACATGAAACGAATCTTGCTCTTGGTTGGTTAATCTGCTCTCTGCAGGCTGATGTCTGTGCTATTCACGTCTGGCAAAAGGTGGTAATGTTGAAGAGCAAACACCAATCTGTTCACTCATTTGTTGAGAAAAATAAAGGAATGGGCTGTAACTTTTTACTGTTCATTAAAGACCAACAAAGGGACAAATCTTTTGTGATATAAATGATCTAAGTGACTGTTTCGAGAAATTGTCAGATATGACAGACAGTCGGTTAACAGAGCTGTCAGAAACGTATCAATAAGACTTGACGCCACATCATATCTTTGTTTTGTCACCATAAAAGATGTGAGTCTGGACCTTCAGGATTGACATGAAGCTAACATTAGCTCAAGCTTGGACAGGGAGGAGAGTTCGTTTGATTCTGTTAATGTAGAAACAAGATACGTTGCTGATTTTGCTCAGTACAATCTTCTTTAGAGTTGACAGGCTGAGAATTACATTTATAGAGAACAATCACATTTTACGATCAACTGCTACACTGAAAAGAAATATAGAAATAATATTTGCTCACACTAAACAACAACACTATCAGGGAATGTCTACCCAAAATGTTCGACCAGACAAGACACTTTGACCAACATTAATTCTCATGTGGAGATTTAAAATGATTCTGTTTAATTTCCAATTCTTACAAACCTGGAAGAGGAAGGAGCACCTGCACCGGCGCTGTTGTCTTCAATCGACTGTATCAAATGTAGGATATTCATACAGATAGCATGTAATTGTGGATGACAGATAGGGATTTAAATTCATCATCTGGTTGAAAAATATATGGCCATATAGTTTAATTACGCTAAATTTGTTCTGAAATGTTTGAGTGCTGTCATGTATCAGTTACTTAGTGTTCTCTCTCCACTGTATTCCTTAAAGCCCTCATCCAGTGTTTTTGGATATCTTTAGGATACTTCATGTTTCCTGGCAATGTACATTTCTTAACATAATTTAAGCTTTTGCTAACATGGGCTGATGACGTACGACTATAGTAGAATCTGGACGTAATATGTCATCCTCCAACAGGGGTAATAAAGCAGCGTGGCTCCCATGAGTGATGAGTATGTGAGTGGACAAGCAGGAGAAGGAGAGATACCTCCAGTGACTGTGTTCAGAGCGGTGATAGCCACCAGAGCAGAGGGGAAAGTTTAGCGCAGGTGTTGTCTGGTGACAGTAGACGTACAGTACAGGTTACATTTTGGCCATTAATAAACTCTGCAGCTCCTCAATACACAAGAAGAAGATCTGTTCGAGCGACAGCATCAATATCCCTGCAAATATTCATGCATCCTGCAGTAAAGCTAAAAGGAAGCAGCGCTTGTGTGACATTATTTTCTCCTCTCAGAGAACCAAGGTTACAATATAACCACATGTTTTCATACTCAGACTGTTGTGCCTTCAGCTGAAAGCTTATCGTTCCTTTTTGATTAAATCGAATGATAGTGAAAAGGACAATGAGCTGTCGATGTCACAAACCAGGGGAAAGGAAAGTTGACCGTCTTTAACAAAAGCATCAACCATTAACTGTAGAGAGTCTTTGGAAGTGAAAGAACTTTTTTATACAAAAGTCCAAATTTTGATCTAAGTCTCAGACAAGAACTTACTTTTATTGTACTGATTACCGAGTACTGATATTGTGTGCTGTAGTGCTGCAAAGCAATCTGAGCTCGTAAAGGCCTCAGAGGTTGTTGTCCTGGCAACTGAACCTTAACAAAGCAAATGTTGTACAACTCACAACCACACTAGAATAGCAACAAATAAAAAGAAGTGACAAGGGCATGATGGACAGAAAGCTGTTATTTCTGTATTTTCTGTTTAGCGTGGCAAAATTTTCTATGTGGACTTTTTCCAGCTTAAACAGTAACTTGTACATTTTCATTGTGTCGACAAAATGTATGTTTTGTACAAGTGACTTCAAAAAGACTGATAATACAAAAATACGCCTGCTGCTGAGCAATGTTCTCCCTTTCTTTACAGTACATCCCAGGTTTCCCATTGCAAATCTCTTGTCCATCTGTATCCTCCTCTGGCAGTAGCTGATATTGACTGAGATAATAGTGAAGGAGAGCCATGTTCGACATTGCCTCTGCTGCTCCGAGAACAAGGCAGACTGCTGCAGCGGCAGACAGTCATGTCAGCTTGGACAGCGTACAGGGGACTAGACTGGATCACACAATCTGATACGAAATTGTTCCCACCGGCTGTCAATTATCAGAAACACAGGGACAATAGTATCTAGATAGGGGAAATGTGAGGTGGTACGTAAAAATCACGGATTACTTTCGCATAATATATGCATGTTTGAATGTAAAGCCTCTTGTATACAGAAAGCTAATATAATGTATATAGGGTTTCGCTTGGCAACATGCATCTTTCTTCTCTTGCTTTCCACCCTGACCCTGAGGATAGAAAACTAAACGTAATAGGCGATTTTGCTGGAGATGCGATGAGGCGAACGTTTCATGTGAGTCGCAACGTCTTTCCATTACGCTCGATAATAAAGCAGTGTGCGGATCAGACAAGAGGCTCGTATCAAATCAGGCCTGGAAAAGCCAATTACACCGACAATAATCTCTCGCTGTACTGCTGCCGGCATGTCTCGCCGTACAAAGCAACAAATACCTGAAACACGACGAGTGGGGGGAGGAGAGACAGGACATTTGAAAAGACAAACTAAACGTGTGAGCTCTTGCTCATTTGGCCACGCAGTTGGTAGAAAAGATGTGAGAATTTCAGTGTTTGCTGGCTGTCTACTGAATAATACTCAAAGTTCTTCAAATTTAGCAGGGAAAAACTTAATTTCAACATTTACTTAGGAGTGGACAAAGATGTTAAAACACTGGATGACATAAAACACCACTGCTGCCCTTGCAAGTGTCATGCTGAGGTTGTTACGGAGGCGGATAACAAAGCGAAGCTGGTGGACAGGACGCAATGTCTCAACCCCGTGACCCTGCCCACAACCCAGGGGGCTGCAACAAGAGAGAGAGCAAAAGGGCTGTTGGATTTGAGAGCTGGGTCTGACTAAAATCAGAAAGGTTAATGCGAGTCGTTAGAAGCCCCGGGCCATGTTAGAACAAACACAAGCTTCAGGAGCCTCGGCACAAGCATATAAGCTGCAGACAAGTGGATGCATGCACTGATACTGAGTGGTGCAGATTAAATATGCTCTCATAGGAGCCACAAATAAACACTCCCAACAACACAAAATGATCCAACCTCATCTTAAAATCACTCGTCTATGCTCTGCACTGTTTGGAAAATAGCATCAATGTTCACTTTAATCTCTATACTCAGGTAATGTCCTCTATTACTGACCTTGTGATATGGAACATTCGAATCAATTTCAGAGTTACAGCCCAATTTTCCAAGTTACAGTACAATGAGTGGGATTCCTGCAGTCCCGTGGTAAAAGTGTGAGGACGTCTCAACGAATCTTTTTCATTATCTTTTATAGTTTGAACTAAATTAAGAACATTTATATCATTTGTCTGGGTATGGCTTCAATAAGGCTATTTCCACAGTCGAAGGAAATTGACCAAGTTTATTTGGGATTCACCATTATCAGGACGGCAGCATGCAGCCGCAGTTCTCTCTCTTTCGTGGCTTCTACTGCCAGATGGGCTGTGGGCAAATGTCTGCTATTGTCAGACTGTTAAATAAATGAAAAAATAAAGGGAACTCCGCCGACGTTACACATAAAGTTCAGTTTACTCAAGGCTCCTGTGCATCGTGTCTTACAGTGACCCGTACGGCAGTTAACGATGTGAGGGGGAATTTTAACCACCTCTAGCCAAACAAGGAGGGAAAAGACATTTTCTTTGGCCTGTTGTGATTGTTGAAATCATGTTATGCAGCTAGTTAATTTGCAGCAACACTCCTATCAGCTATCACCGCAATTAGAAGTTCCAGTGATGCGGACTTAACCGCGACGAGCGACTTCAGACATATCGCCCGCGTTATTAGTCCTAGAGGACAGGAAAGGGCACAGTGTTTGTGGTGTCAGTGCATGGCTCAGAGAGCACGAATGATCTCATCAGCTGGGTGTTTGAATGGCCTCCAATAATCCCCCAGCATGTGCACACATAAGAGCCAAGGGAGCATGAAATGAAGGAGGTCTAACAGTCCCGCTTCTGCGGCAATTTCTCTCAGCACTGGACATGGCTGCCTGCGATGGTGATACTCCGTCCAGTCTTGGGAAATGGACAGATGGAGCGATGGAGGACTGGAATGGTGGCAAAGGGTGGAGCGATAATAGCAGATGATTTGGATGGAAGGGATCTTTATTATTCATACAAAAAAAAAATAAGAGAGCAGCAAGCAGTTTGTAAGGATTACACTGGCTAACAACAGCACGCCCGCATTTAATATGAGGCATTATCATGGGTTACCGATCCATGACTATGTTGAAACCATGTGTGAAGTGTAAACACAGCAGAACCGCCGCTCTCATGGCATGATATTTATAGCTGGCGAGAACTCATGTGTTAGTCACACTGCCAAGACAAGGGTTTGAGTTCATTTTAATTTATTCTCTGGATGTGTTCTGGCTTAGCGGTGGCATGTGAAATACATGCAAAAGGATGCATGAGGAGCTGCCTCACTGCATCAAGGAAAACACAATGAAGGGAAGTGTCAGTGTTTTCTAAACCCCAGCTCTTTATTTACTTGTTTTGATGTGTAAATGATTCATATTTACCAAAAGTTTTGGAATTGCTGCCCGACCCTCATGGGTTTACAAGACACCAAGAATACAGTTGCAGCAGTCAAACAAGTTCATTACATTTCATTACAAACTTACAAATTATGCTGCAGCTTAAACCAAACATTCTGCCTCCTTTTCCAATGCTCGACAAAGGAAATCCGCTACAACAAAGGTTCCCTTCCTGAAGCATGTCTCACATTTTTCATATTCATCCAACCAAAAGGAGTCAGCATATATTGAGGACATTTCAGTTTCACCCGGCTCACATAACAGACAAAGTCAGTCCTCCTCTGGATTGGCAGTAAACCTGCCGGTCTTCAAAGCTAATGGCAACGTACCTGAGTATAACTGGGTACATAGGGACATTTGTCTTTTGTTAAAATTACACTTTACATAAGGTTATACAGCATAGCTGTCCTTTATGAGTCAGTTCTTTTTATAATTTTTGCTTAGACAATATATCAACAAACCATTTTTCGATGTGCATGAGAAACATCTTACTCCTAATCTCCTGCATATCACAAAGTAACCCGTTCTGGAAAAAGAATGACAAATGATTCCAATAAAATAAGGATTTCAACTCTTTTGCCTAGGGATGACCATGCGACATGTGCCAATTAAATATCTTTTCGGTGAGTCTATGATCAGACATCTTCACAAGTCTATTACAGAGCTGAAGCATCAAGACGTCTGAAATCTCACATGTGACTCACCCTATGAATCGTTTCCACCGTTATCTCCCTGCAACAGCTCGCCTCTCGCGAGATTTCACTGCTTGAGCAAGTTTTTGTGTTTATGGTTACAAAAAGGATCTTATTGTTTGACAAAAAGGACCATCTCTGGAGGAATCATTTCAGTAATCTTGTCAGACAATTATAAAAACAACCTTCACCAGTCGGGCAAAAAAAAAGCACTTTACTGAGACGTTGTTTTGAGGGATTCAGTTTCCCCAAAAGATTCTGTTGCAGCCATTGAAGCTGTGTGATGATTGCCAGCTGAGGCGATCTTCTAGAGTGAATCCAAAACATTTGGGAGGCATAAATCATTTACACACCAAAACATGTAAATATAAGGCGCAGGTAGCGGAATTTCCCTTTAAGGTATAGTTCGGGTTTTTTGAAGTGGTTTCACATAAAGTACACATCTATAGTCGATCTGTTCCCTACCATAATCACCGATCAGTGCAGCCTCAGTTTGGAGAAGTAGAAAGCCGCTCCAGCCAGACGCTCAGCTTTGTACTGCAGTGAATGGGGTCCAGAGAAAAGCAAAATTAACCACCTAAAACAAGGCTCACCTTAACAAATCTATAACAGTTCAAGTGTACGTTGTCTAGGTAAAATTCACACAGCTTTATATCGCCGTCAGACGGGCCTTTCTTTTGGCACTACATTTTCTCAACCGTAGAACCCCCGTATCCCTACGCAGTTGCGCTAATGCGGAGGGATACAGAGAGTTAAGTTTCGTTTTTATCGAAGTAAACCTCTCGTCCAGCAGCTGGGCCTCGCGCTGTATTTTACCGCTCGCAGATCACCTGTTGCCCAGTTGCGCTAATGCGTAGGGATACGGAGGTTCTACGGTTGAGAAAATGTAGTGCCAAAAGTAAGGCCGGTCTGACGGCGATGTTAAGTGGTTTGAAGTTTCCCTTTACAACGTACACTTGAACTGATATAGATTTGTGAAGGTGAGCCTTGTTTTAGGTGGTTAATTTCGCTTTTACTCTGGACCCCATTCACTGCAGTACAAAGCTGAGCATCTGGCTGGAGCGGCTCTCCACTCCTCCAAACTGAGGCTGCGCTGATCGGTGATTATGGTAGAAAACATTTCGACTATAGATATGTACTTTATATGACCCCACTTCAAAAAACCCGAACTATCCCTTTAAGGAGTAGAGCAGCATAATAATCCAGGGTGATGCTCACTAGCGTAACAATTCTGACTTCCGAAACTGTGCAACAGACGATACATTTCTATTTCCCTTATCATCAGGTGGAGAGCTCCTGCAGAGGCACATGAGAATAAATGAAGCCCTTCTTTGCTATGCCCTTCCTCTGAGTACTCGACTTCACAAGGTCGCTCAATCACACGCAGCTCCCCTCCCTGTGGCATCCAAAGACCCTATCTGATCGCTGGCTGGCTCCCCCTGGCCCCATGGTGTGAACCAGGTGCTGCGATGACAAAACGCTCCTGGCAGCAATAAGAGAACGGAGAGAGCAGAGCTCAATTAGCCGGAGCTCCAATCCCAGATCCTCTATTGATTTCCCACGGATGAGGAATGGCAGACAGGAGAAAGCTCAATCAGACATACCCATGGGACCTGTCGCTGCCTCTGTGTGTGTGTGTGTGCGTTTGTGTGTGTGTGTGAGAAACAACAGGGGACATGTTGGTGCCGAGACAAGGTACTGGGACATTCGCGATCCATAGTCTTTATGCATACATGATGGTAAGTAATAGTGTTGTCTATCGAGGGTGCGGTGGAAAATGACATGAGTCTTTAAAAGCATGCTGTGCTGTCCTGCCCAGATCAAATGGAGAAGGAGACAGTCAAGGCGTAAGATCCCTGAAGGGCAAATCAATCTGACAAGTCATCAGCTCCATGGTGCATGTCTGGACAGTTCCTCCACTTCCTCAAATTAACCTTCACAAGAGGAATGACACACAGAACGTATAGAGCCTGACAATCTCATTTGTCCTTCACTTATGTCTTGAACCTTCTTCCTGCCGGTGCAAAATTTATATTTTTGCCCAAATACACGACGAGAGCACAGATTTGATATTTGGTCCCTGACAGCGTATACATATGTTAGGATGATGTATTTTCAGAGCTGGGTTCAAGAGTTTAGAGCAGCGGCATATGTGTAAAAGATGTGTGTTGCTCAGGCTGATGGTCAAGTTACAGTTCTGTTATTCTGCCCAAGTTCATGTACGTGAAGACACAAACTGAGTCTCATTTCATCTTGCAGAAACCACGACTCTGCAGCAGAATCCTTCTTGCTCGCCCGCGCTCTGTGCACTCAGTGTCTTTTGCTCTCGCATGCTTTTCTCTCTTAATTCAGAACCTTTTTTTGTGGACAAGTCAGTCCAACAAAAAGAAAAAATCGTGATACTGAAACTTCACTATTAGAAGCACCGGTTCACCAGGCCAGCCGGCGTCCGATCCCGGCTCCTGTTCTGGAGCAGCATTGCCCAAACCCATTCAAATAATTTTTAACCACTGACTGACTTCAGTTGCCCCTAAACCTGCAGTCTCTTTAAAAGCCAGCAGGGGATGACGCAAGTGGTTTCAAAAAGAAGTCGGACTGTATGGAAGCTTATGACAAAATGATGCTGTTTGTCGCTATATGAATCAACTCATTAAATAGTTGAAATTGACAGTAAAGCAGCCGATGCTTTAGGACGCGGCTACCCTTGCCAGCTCCATCCTTGGGTCAAAATATGGCACACTTCTGGCCTCAAGACATAAAGATGGTGATAGATTTAATTCCTAATCGAGGTTTCAAAACCGTAGTCCCCAAGCCAATGGGTGACGTCACATCTCAGAAGGTCTATGTTTGAGTGAAACACGTTTCCGTTTATCCGATCGGCCAGAACACAATGAACTACACATTGCTATGGCATCTTATTATCATATATGTATCCATTAAAATAGCAACTCTCCAAACTATGTAATAATTGAGGGTTTCTTGAATGCTTATATGCTACTGAATCATATATCATAACAGTGCAGTCAAAACCTGCTTTATAACTAAATTCAGAATCAGTCAAGTCTACAAAAAAGTATTGCAAGTCAAGAGGCATAGAAAACAAAAAAATATGTACAAATATTATGAAACATAAACTATTCTTTCTCCACATTTTTTGTACAATTCAGTGAAAATGAAAGCGCATAACAATACACAGACCATCAACTTTCTCTAAATAGCACCACCTGCTTAGTTACTGCCTCATAAGGCATTCTGTTTGTTAGCGAGAACCACTCGACACATCTTTACAGCTCTTATGCAGCTCATTTCAGAGACGTGTGCACTTGTGTGCTGATTTGACTCTTCTCTCCATTTTGTTGAACACAAGTTCTGTGAGACTGAGCGGGCTATGTTGAGTCAGTACGAGCTGTCCTTCGCAATCACTCTTGAAGAAAATGTCTTTTTAAAAATGGCTTTGAGGTGTGTTTCAGGTTGTCGTTTTGCTTAAGAACTGAAATGCTCAGCGGGCCTGGTGGCATGGTACACTTATTACAAGGGATGCCAGGATTGATTTAGTTTTGAGGAGGCAGTGACCCCGGTTAAGGTGAATCAAACATAATGCCTGCAAATGGCAGAAAGGAACACTCTGTATGAGGAAGCCACATTCTTATGCATTGATCTGCCAATACTATGGAATTCAAAAGACTAGAGTAGAGCAATACAATTAAGCAAGCAGTGAGGAAACATCTTTATGTGCTTTACACAGTCAGAACAAATGTCAAACGGCATTCGATCATGTTACAATTACAGATAAATGTAATGTACAAAAAGCCAGAAGGCAGAGCTACACCAAAGCGAACACTTGCCAAGACATGAAATAGAATTCTTCTTCTTTTAATTCTAATATTATATTTGAACAAGTGTTCTTTCCTTTAACACCCCAAAAGACGACGTGCGAGCTTGATACAGTAATCAATGTGCTTCACTGTCACCGAGATGTTTGTGGATGTTTTTCATTGCTTGCTGTTATTTGTTCACTTATACACTGGTGGTACAAAAAAACTTGACGCAATTAGTTCCACAGTCCCAGTAGGATTGTCCTTACATTATATAAAAAAGAAGGAGAAGTATGGTAAACAAAGACATAATCTTATCTAAATCCAACACTGTTGCTTACCGTTACCCGACATCATGTTTGAAAGGTACACGACTACTTCTGGTGAGGCCAATTTACCCGAGTCGTACCATTCTTTATGTGTCATGTGGGTGACTGAGTTAGCCGAGCAAAGGGCTTAGCTCATCAAGCCAGTTCACCCAGCCAATCAGTCTATAGGTGAATGCATCGTGAAGGCTGCGCAATCAAGTTTTGAACTTCAGCCCCATAGCTTGGAGAATTTCAATGGACAGCCTTGGGAGTCTATACACACAGGCACACTCGCTAAATGCTCAAACGGCAAAAAGAGATCTCACACATTATTACATGGAGCTGAGAGCTGTGTCCATGTCTACATGCGCACAGACCAATTACTTTGCGGGCCGCTGAATACCTTTCAAGGACTAACACGGGGTCAGTACACTCTGTGTTTAGCCAATACCATAAGCTCCACGCATTGCTGCAGTGGTTTTAAATGTACTACAGCAGAATGGTCCCATGATAGACAAAAACCCAACCTTATATCTGTCACGAGAGCAGGATTTTAATGCACAGTAAGCATATCTGCAGGAAAACCATTATATGGAGGTAGAGCTGTTCTCTTATAATGGCAAACCAATACAATGACCTGCACAGTGTGTAACAGCAAAAAAGACATGCATCACCCAGAGAGCCACTTCTCCCTTAAAGCACTCAGACCCCCCCCAACGCCGTCTGTCTGGTACAAGGAATGTTCACTCTTTGCGTGGCCTGGCCTCAATACGGCAGCCCCAGTGTTGGCTGCACTGAGTACTCGCTCCTTCATGGCCGGCCCCCTATTTAGACCTGGTGTAATATTCTGCGCGTTGGGAATGAACTCCATTACCGCGGTAGCTTGTTTTCTCTGTCCCCCTCCTTCTCTCAGTGGCTTTGCATTGCTTGTGTTTATAACACTGGGAACCAGCGACTCTCCCAGGGGGCCCTCGGCTTCAGGCAGAGAGGTGATTTCTTTCCCTCTAAAATAACACACCATGGGGCTCGCGCACCACAGGTGACTCTTGTGATTAAAAGTTGTCGGTGTCCCTGGAGGGCTGCACGCGTGCGCAGATGTGTGTATGATGTGGGTGCCGCAATACGAGCATGTATTTGCACCTGTTTGACTGAATGAGCTGTGTGACTTGCACCCCAAGGATACAGCCCTGTAAAATAGGGCTGCTTTCCCTCCCTCCTTCCTTCCTTCCTTCCTTCCTTCCTTCCTTCAGTCCTGTGCAGCCTGAAGAGAGGTCGGTGCACGTTTCACAACACATTTCTCCAGCTCACCTGGCTTGGACCAGAGCCGCTGCCTCTCTGACTCCATACATGTTCATGCACATTAGACATGGGCTCAGACATCTCCATACGGGGATGACAAAGGCAGTGCCTGGACTCCTGAAGGATTTAGCCAGCAGGCATGAAACTGAGGGGGAGCTCCTCACATTGACTTTAACAGGATTTAGCGAGATGAAAGGCTGCAGGGAGGAAAAGAGAAATACAAAGAAGAAGAGACGCCGAGAGAAAGAGCAAGAAGAAATGGAAAGGAGATGAGAAAGACGTAAGAGACTGGCTGGAAGACACAGCGGGGCACCACCATAAATGTCCAGTTATGTAGCATCACAGAAGCAGCTGAATAATACCAATAAAGACGCTTTTACAGAAGACAGAGGACAGTGTTGGAAAAGGAAGTAGTAGTGGTGCGTCCCCTGTAGAGGGTCGGGCTCAGGAGTGTCACTGCAACAAGGAGAAAAGTGGTTAAAGAGGGACCACAGGTGAGTTACAGCAGAGTCACTGAGCTGGAAAGAAGGAAAATAGTATATAGTTTTGCTTGAGGGCAATTCGAACTGAAACACTAGGGGACGAGCGCAATAATCCCACACAAACAGGAGGAGGTGAAAATGCACTGAGCGAAACACCAAACATTACTGACACACAGACACACAGACACACACAGACACACACACACACACACACACAGACACGCTTGCTCGCTCAGGTGAGCTCGGCATTCCAAATTGAGACCGCAGCCATGCCAGTGGGAGCCGAGAAGATGTTTTCATGATCAACCGCGCAATTATGCAACAACATTAAAACATGCACGTGAACATGCCTCCATCTTTGCCCAGGGGGCGGGTCGCCCAGCTGAACTAATGCTAATGTGCCAATCTGCACCTGTTTCACCTCAGAGCGGAGCCTCCCCACTCTGCACGCCTGATGCACCTTAACATACAGCGTAGCAGCTCGAACAACTACAGCGGCAGGCAACAAGCCTACAGCGAACAACCGCAAGCTTTTACACACAATCACATACTGTATTTTATATATGCACGCACACTAGAGTTGTCTTAATATGCCAGTTTATAATATAATCAGGAAGTGCTAAACGCATTATAGATTGCCCTGAATTGACGTTTAAGATTATTAATTTTTAGTCCTTTGTTATCTTACAGTATATCTTTATTCTTCCTGCCTCTCATTTTTACTTTTCGCACTCTCAGACACACAGAAGTACTGAGCGAGAGGCAGAACATTCACAATTCTTACTCACAACAGCAATGGAAATGTGACTGGCTCGCTGCCAACGCCGGGAGAACAAAACGCTACTCTGAGAGGAAAAGCCTTTATCCACCCTCAGAAACAGTTCAGTCAGAGTAGTTTAAATACTTTAAATTGTGTAAAACGGACAGAGGATTTTATTGATTGTGAATAGAAATGGAGTTGATAGCCAGCAGACACAACTAACCTCACAACTGATCTCCGCAGTCACCCTATTAGTATGCAATGTGGCAAAAATTAAGCTGCAGCGCTATTACTTCAATTTATACTAAGTTCAGTCTATCTAAATAAAGGCTTGCAAAGTCACACGAGACGCACGTGCCGCGACTCCTTCATGATCTCCAGAGCACATGCACCACTAGGACTGAACAAACCTGGAGTACTTGTATGCATATTCTAAAGACCTTAAAGGTGGACTCTGTAATTTTGGGGAAGACATTTTAATTGGAAGAGAAATATCTTCATCGACTGATTTATAAAAATAAAATAAAATTGTTATGCCTACACAAACTAAATAGACAAACTGTCTTTGTTTTCATGACTGAATAAACAAACTGACCTTAAAAGGATCACGCAATTTCACAATTTTACTCTGTTTATATGTGGCTTGTAGCTTGTTTACTCAGTTAAGGAAAAAATAAATATTTCTTCATTTTCTATTATTACCTCCTTCATGTTGTTAATATTTCGATTCTCAGTTTGAATTTCTTCTTCAAAACAACATAGTGCCCCTTTAATTTGTGGTTTGGATGGATATAAAATACGTGTGATGATGCCAAATCCTAAAAAATGTGGAAACAAATTACGGAAGTGAAAACAGTCGCTGAACCAGGAAGAACCCACTAATAAACCTCTTCATATTATTATAATTATGATTCTAAAAAAAAATAATTGCCACAAGAAATAGTTGTTTTATATATATGTAGCAATGACCCTTATACAGACATACACCCACAAAAAAAAGGTGTGTTTGAGAAAAATGTCATCATTTACTCGAGCCCGTAAAAATTACAGAAAACTGCCTTAAGCCCTGAGAACAAAATGGATGTCGAGTTGGACAAAACATCCATCTGCCACTTTCTTCAGAGCACCGGCACAAGGCAATAACGAGGTTATTTGGCTGTCGGTATTTGCTGCCTGCTGCTGCTTCGTGCCTACAGGTGATGTGAGGGAAACCTCAATAAATTCAGCCATTCTGTCAACAAACTGTTCTATACGTGGATATGAAGAAAGTGGAGCTATTTATTTTAGCATGAAAAATAAATATGTCCCCGCTTAAAAAAGCCGGGGGGCGAAATTCAAACAAAGCTGAATGGTCTAGTACACCCAGCTGAGCTGCATAACATCGCACATCTTTGAAAAACACATGCCGGGCTACACACTGCTTTACGATTCTT
>CAEMYA010000541.1:194343-228397 GCA_903131615.1 Diplodus sargus | reverse complement strand
TTATGTTGCTATCATTTCATTGTGACTCTTTTACTTCTGTGTTGTTCCTATATAGTATCTCCATTTCATCTGTTTTCTCTTCCATGCTCTGTCAGAGAATAATAATGTTTAAGGTAATGAACGCTGTAAGGGTAGATACTGGAGAAGTGAACAAACAAGAAAAAAGGAGGCTTTGTCATCTCAGACTCCGTCTCGGCTGTTCAGTGCCAGCAATACACTCACATCACTTCCACTCCTCTCAGCACAATGAGCCTGAGACATCAAAGCGGGGACTGAGAGGGAGAGAGCGGGAGAGGCGGGAGGGAGCCAGGGAGACCAAAGCGTAACAAAAAAAAAACGGCAGAGGAAAGATAGACACCAAAATACTTGTTTTTGTGGAAATGTGTGGCGTTATTACAGCGGGATATTTGCTGCTATAGTGCATGACTGGCCGCTGAACGCACTTCTGTCTCTTGTCACAGCGTTTAAACTATTTTAAATCGACTCAGTCAAAAGTCACAGATAAAAAAAAAAAGAAAACATGCATTCATGTATGCAGCGGAACATTAATGGCCTTTTCCTTCAGCTGCTGTCAAACTCATCATACCAGTAGAAATAAGCATTGATGAAACATATGCTGTTGTTGGTTTTTAAAACAAAAGAAAGAATCTACTGCTCGTTTGGAGCTTCAGACACTAAAACAACTGTCAATAAAAGGGGTTGCATTTTTGAAGGCCATAACCGCTGATGATGTGATGTTTAAGTCAAATAAGCACACCAGCTGCCTCTCTACGCCTTACTGAAACATGGAATCAATAATGTCGCCTTGTCGCTCTCACCTAGCCAACGGCGTGATTTCAATTTTCGATTTCTGCTCATACTTCTAAGTTTGAGAGCGCTAATTTGTGGAGAAAAGAGAAGAAGAAAAAAAATGACTGAATGCAAATGAGCAGCTCTGTCTCTCTTTCTCCCTCTCGCTCTTATTGTGAAATGATTAACATTCCCTCCACAGATCAGAGCAGGTTTCTCAGCTCCCCTGGTTGAAATGCTAATGGTGCCTCCAACTCAGTTTAATGTCAATCCTATTCTACTTTTTTCCCCTGTTAAGGGAGGAGCTCCCTGTCTCTATTTCCATACACAGCAGCAGGAGGGACAGACAGCAGGCTTACTCTCCCATCTGGATCTGGGGAATCAGCCCAAGACAGAGAGAGATGGAGGAACGAGGGGAGGATCCTCTAGTTCATGAGGGAGAGTTTTGGGAATGAATGCAGACTTTAACAACCTGATTCTGCCTTTGCAGAAATCCGCCTCACTTTAAAAGGGTTCAATAATAACAGAAGATGGCCCCGCACCAGCAGAGATTGACACGTCTTTGAAGTTTTCTTTCTCCCCTATTGATCGCATTTCTTTTAATCCACCACATTCATTTTTATTTCCCTCTACAGACCACTGAGTTGAACTCACCTGAGACCAAATAGAATCTACACACAGTGGAAATCTGAGTGAGGCAATGTATCACCTGCTGGGGTGTTAAGGTTGGTGGGGTTTTAAATATTCATCTATAAATGTGTGCAACACTGGTCTGTTGACTGCTGTGCGATAAATATGAGGCAGAGCTCTTTAAAAATGGCCCTCCCTATTCACACTGAGTCATATGAAAAATTCTACAACTGAGCCTTGGGTTTAGATGAAATTGAGTTTGCTGGAGGTGTAATATTGACAGACTATCTATTATAAGAGCAGACTGCGTATCGAAGTTAATATATCTGTATTCACAGCCCGCACATTGTTTCTGCATGTTTAAATGAAGTACACTAGCATTATTCTAGTAAGCAAATGTTTAGAAAAAAGGTTGAGAGTGTGATATGTCATCTGTATAGCAGATTAGTGACCTCCACTGAAAGCTGTGTTTGTAGATATCTTTTAGAATGAGTGTGGAACACATTTTTGAAAGCGTTTCCTGCCAAGTCAAATCATCATGGGCAAATAAAAGTTTTCAAAAAACGCTCGCATCGAGACTGAATCGGCATCAAACGCTACTCTGTATTCAACACAACCGAGCCTTGTCAGAGATGCTAACACAGAGGCAACCGGAGATGAGCTCGGTAATGTGGGAGTGACGGCGGTGGGGGAATTAGCGGTGCGATGACTGTCAACACACAATCAGCACTGCGGTGTCGTTACAAGGCTCATGTTGTTTAGTTTGGAGTTATCAGCTTTCGGAACATAGAGCTGGATCACTTGTGAAACACCCTGAGCTGCCACTCGTCCCGAGCTGCAAGACACGGGCACGCTAGTGAGTTCATTTCTGTAGTTGTGCATTCCTTTCAAGCTGTGCGCGAGCCCGTGCCGCGCGTTAACGTGCACGCGCGCATTTGTGTGGAGTCTTTAAAAGCAGAGTCGTGTTGCAGAGCACAGAGTGGTGATTTATCACGCCACTGCAACTGAATGATGGTATGTTATCACGCAGCCTGACGACTCTGTTTTCCTCAGTGAAACATGTATGTATGCCAAGCTCTCTCGTTTAATGAGCACTGTTGTCTCAGCGACAAAGTGCTACCCAGACAGACGGGGCTTTATAAATGTGTTATGACAACATGCATGACTGCAATAATAAAGACAACTCAACAAGTGGTCAAAAATAGCTTTGTTCATGCTGACTTGTTCTTCAAAAGATAAGAAAGAAAAAGAGAGAAATTGTTGAAACGATTGTTCCTACCTTAGGGTCAGCAGTGAGCAGCTTAAAGGCCTCGTACACCTGCCTCTCTTTGACACCTCCCCCCAGGTCCAGGAAGTTAGCTGGCTTCCCTCCATGCAGGTCAATGATGTCACATGTGGCCATGGCCAAACCGGCTCCATTCACTGAAAAAAATTGACCGTGTCAGTTCAATCAAAAAAAGCGAAAACATGTGCTGAAATATAGAGCAAAAGGTAAGTACCTTTGAAGTTTGGGACTAATGTAGTAATATGTACGCATTTTACATGTTGAATGGGACTGTAGCCTAGTAAGGATCTCATGTACAATGTAGTCATTACATATAATGAAGGTAAATGTGACCATTGGATCTAGGATAAAGGTTAGTGCGACGCTGGCAGCCAAGAGCTAATTAAAATAACATTTCAGGCGTTGAAGGAGAGATGACATTTACTACAAGAACACCCACAAAGGAATCCAACAGTGAATTATCAACCAAAGAAGCAAATATCTAAAAAAAGAAAAAAAAGTCACACTTTAAAGCGAATCGCTTGGAAATCTTCTAATCAGGAACATTCAACGCTTCAAGTCGAGCAACACAGAGAAAATTTGATTATGACTTGACTCTCGACTTCAGAGAAAAGAGAGTTGATTAAAAGAGGTGGCCTTGCTTCTTTTTTTCCCCCTCTTTTTTTCCTTTTGCGGCCCGTGTCATCATTTAGCCAACTGCCAGCGTGGCTACCCTGCTGAGCCAAGTGCACAAAACTGTCTTACCTCATTTAGTTTAGCCAAACTGCACTTGTGTCCTGGCAAGCGCCCCAACCGAGGTCTCAATAAAAGGGAAATTCGCTTTAACAGCTGTCACTTTGGTGGCTTACAGAGCTCTCAAGGAAGCTGCAGGGCCTTAAAAGCTGTTGTTACTTTAAGAGAGGCTGGGAGCAGGGGATGCAGAGTGTGTGTGTGTGTGTGTGTGTGTGTGTGTGTGTGTGTGGAAGAGGAAGAGGGGTAGTGCTAACAGACATCTAATGTGTTTATGAGGCTACGGGGTAAGTAGCAAGAGCACCTGTTAGTGCTGCTGTACACTGTAAAAGCTTTGATTTATGACAAGAGAGGGGGCCTTTAATGAGAATGCTAACAATCTGGCTCACTGGAGACTTTCTGGGCGGATTATAGCTAATTAGAACGCATTGGTTACGGCAGCATTCCTTCTGGAGTCCTCAGAAAGCTGCTTGTAATGTGGACTGGAGGAGAGCCCAGGCTTGCCTTTACTTTGACTAAGTTTTAACTGTGTCCTAGCTTCACACTTATGTGACTTAAGAGACACATTAAAGCCTTATGCCAGGAGGGGGTCGCGTATGGGAGAATTCATTTAACAGTGTGTGTGTGTGTGTGTGCAGGGACAAGCTGCGTACACACCGAAGCAGGCGATGTTTCCGTCCAGCCCTATGTATTTGAGGTCCCACTTGGCCGCCTCCGTCTCCGTGGGGTCACTCTCCGTCATGTCATCCATGGCGAACACGGCTCTCTGGCGGAACTCGGCGTTGTCGTCAAAGTTGATCTTGGCATCAAAGCAAACCACTGGAGGGACGGGGAGACGACAAAAGGCAGGGTTGGAAATAAAGACGGCAGCAGAGGACGCATTAAGAGTGAGAGGGGAAAGGAGATGGCAGGCGAGGGGAAAGGGAAGAGAAGGAGGACTTCAGACATAAAAAGCCAACTAATTATCATTTTCTAAAACCTGAAATTAATGAACTGAGCGGCGTCCCCTTGGCCTACTGGTCTTAATTATTTCAGGGGTTGGCTCACTAAGGGCTGGGTTTCTGACACTGCTTCTGAGGGATAGGCCATTATAGCAAATGGACATTTCCTTTACACTTCAAAGAGAGAGCATTTCAAAGAGACCGCACTCGCGAAGCTACCTGGAGGAACGCCAGGCAAACAACGCAATAAATCAGTGGAAGAGCTTTTTCTATTCATAACACTTGAAGTGACTGTCATTAAAGGAGTAGTTGGACAACTTAGAGAAGTACCCTATTCACCTTGCGACTGCGACTAAGATGACAAGACTGAGCCATTGCCATGTTTGTACGGCAAATGTGTAGCTGGAGTTAGCAGGCGGTTAGCTGAGCTTGGCACATAGACTGGAGAAATGGGTGGAACGAAACAGCGTGGCTCTGTCCAAAGGTAAGAAATTCAGCCCACAGACGCCTTTTAAAGCTCACTAACTAATGCGTCAAATCTTGTTTGTTCAAATTGTGCAAAACCAGCACATTGCAGTTTTCCTGGAGGTTTTGTGCCAGGCTATTTCTCTATGGAGCGCAGCGAATTTTGACTTGCTGTGAGGATGTCAGGCAACGAGCAAGATTACAGGAAATGAGCATAAGAAGTAGTCTGGCATGTTACTCCATGCGAAACTGCATCTTATTTCCTCCCTTCTCCAGTCTTTGTACTGGGCTGAGCTAACAGCGACCGGCTGTAGCGTCATGCTCACCATATGAGAATTAGAGGTGTCAATCTTTTTATTGAACTTTTAGCAAGAAAACCAATAGCTTAATTCCCAAAATTGAAACTATTAATTCAAATAAATTACATTTGAGGTTTTTTTGCAAACTGGGAAAGTTCTTGTTCAGACATCAGTGATCTGCTAGGTTTAATAAACAACGTTGAAGGAATTCCAGTTTAGAAGTTTTAATCTAGATTAAGCGTAACTATAACTAACTGCACATTAGAAACACCCAAGTATACACTTGTCTGCCCATACCATTATGTGTGCCAATTTTGGTCTGAGCAAAGCCTGCAACTTTGAACCATTAAACACATAACTTTTATGGTTTGAAGAGAAACTGTAGTCATGTCAATAAAAACTTGAGCATCAGCTTTTCACATTAATGCTACATTTCAAGGGAAAAGACAGCCAGAAAAGACACAAGATGTAGTGAGAAAAGGTAACAACATATAGAAACATGGCAATTGGCTTTGAGAGTGACACACAGACAAAGAGACAGACACACAACACACTGTGGACATGCAGCGGGCAGACTGTCTTGGGACCGGGGAGGAGACATACTGTGTGTCCTCCAGGTGACGTAGCACTCGCACTACACAATTCCTTTTGTTTACGTTTTGACACATCTATTATTGCAGTCCATCTACGGAACAAATTGAGCTATTACCAAATGAGAACAACGAAACATTTTCCACCCTTGAGAATTTTGAATGCCTGGTGGAAAATAGCTGCGCTCCCTGGTGACATGTGAACAAATCGAACCGAGAAATGTGTCGACGTTAATGTGAAGCTCGCCTACAAAGCCTGCCTCAATCACAGCCGCTGCTTCGTCTGCAGGTGGAAAATGAAGCTCATACCTTCATTGGTATGAAGTCATTGTTTGAAAAGAGTCACTTTTTATTCATTAATATTCATAAGACATCATGAAACACAAACTTCTCTTGTCAATCTTTGATAAAGCATACTTTGAACACGAATCTGTTTTTGAGCCGACTAAATAACATCAAAGAAGTGATGCATCTGCAGCACATTGTAATGTGTCTGGATAGGACACATCACAGTCAATCTGCGTTCAGCACTGCAGACAAGTCGATCATTCTGATTTCTTCCGGAGAAAAACAAAGTTCAGAGCAAGTTCAGCAAAAGCGGCATCGCAATAGCTACAATGCGCATCAGATCTATAGCATTCTGCCTTTCATATGTGAATGATGAGCCTTGAAATGTCGTCCTGCTAACCTCCAAGTGTTTCATGTTGGGCAAATGCATTTGATGAAGTGACAATGGATGACTGAAATGTACAGCACTTCTATGTTTCTTAGTGAATTCAAGCATTTTCATCTATTAGGGACTGAAGTAGAAACTGAACAGAGGCAGGCTTTAAGGCTATGAATTGAAGCTGGACCCATAGTCATAGCAAACAGCGATCCAAGTCTTGATGCAAGATATTGTTTGACTCAAAGGAAGCCTGACATTGGCTTCAGATGGCAAGACCGCCCCCCTGAAAGAGAACACGCACTGTGTATGATCAGCTCTTCCAGCTGTTCTTGGTGATGATTAAAAGAAATCATGCCATGAACGTTGTACTCAGACTTACATGTTAAATCTGTGTGTTTTGGACCAATCGTGTTTACAAGTGAGCTGAAAAGGGGCAATGCCAGTGTAGATCTTCATTAATCCAAAATGAATTCCACTATTTTCCCACAACCTTTGCGGTACAGCAATGATGAAGCCTGAATTTATACTTCAGTCTCACTGTGGCTACCAATATTTGAAGCACTACGAGTTGACTAATGTTGACAATGGAGACATTTATTGCTCGAGCGCACCACAAATAATCCTGAGTCTAATTGCTTAAAGTTCATTTCAATAGACTGAACATGTAATAGGGTACACCACAATAAAGACAGTGAATGGAGGTTGATTTTCTCCCCTTTTTAATTTGTTTTCTATTCAAAAGACACTGAATTTCTTCTCCAACAAGTATTCAAGGCTAGTGTATCAAGTGTTTTTGCTCAGTAAGTATCCCAATAAGGTGGATTTAAAACTAGAAAATTCATTAAATTCCGATTTAAGGACACAATCTTGAATACAACCGCCTGGTACGCCTCTGCCCACCAGTCATGATGCTATGGCGTTGAATAACTGCCAGCACATTTTTTGCAGATAATTTTAATGTCACAGTGAACCTTTAAACCTTTGGAAAGAAAATTTCATTCATTTCATTTTTGTTGTCATAACTATCATATGAAGTGTTGAGTAATGGCAAAAAATGTGTTTTGTGAGGTCCAGGTGACCTTTGACCAATAAATTTGAATCAGTTTGTCCAGGTGGACATTTACGCTAAATTCCAATAAGATTCTACAAAGACGTACATTCACAAGAATGGGACAGGGGAACATATGATTATTGACTTTTGAATAGGGCTTTATGGTTAAGCAGTACAATTAGATAGATTTTGATTTATTGTACATACAAAGGAAGTTTGGTTTGTCTATAATTACTGAATTCCTAGTTTTGAGAAGAGGTGAAAAGAAAATATAATCATTCAAGGAAGCAGGTTTGGTATTAAAGGACACATATTATGCTAATTTTAAAGTTCATATTTTCATATTTAGGGGTCATTACTAGAACATGCTTTGATGCTCAAAAACACAAAATGTTTCTGTTGTAAGCCAACAACAACAGAGCAGCTGTGTTTAAATCTTTTTTCATGTGCCAAACTAGCTGCTAGGCATAAATTATGCAAATATGTGACTCAGTGATGTAGTGTGATGTCACAAAGATGCGAAATTGAAGAAGAGACTGCTAACGAGGTGTTTCGGGGGCAGTGGTTTCTGTGAGAGAGAGGAGCTTCTCTTGGTGCGGACCTTGACCTTTTTCACTTTCCAGATCTTTAACGTGTGTAACAACATATAATAAAGACTGTAGGAAAGGAAAACAATGAAAAAGCTCTGCAGGTCTCCTTCAAGCGGGCTCAGGTTCGTTACAACTAAAGATCCTACTGTGAAGGAGTTTGTCAACACAAATGAAATTTCAGTTGCTTTTAAGGCCTGATATATAGCATGTATACAGTATGTAGAGGGAATAGAGCATTGGGCTTATCGGATGTATTTTGTTAGCTATGTAGAGCATCCCTGAGTGGTTAAATGAGAGACGAGTCCGTAGCTGCGGCTGTAATTTCTCTGGTAATTGTAGCTCCTCATTAATTGCTGATGATAGACTGCACGCCTTCAGTTAATCATCAGTAACTAAGAATCATGAACAAACATCAACATGCTGTGAATAGGAGAAGCTCTGATCCCTGAAGCCATTTGGATTTTGATCCAGACAGAGTCATGCTGACAAGAAACTGACGTCAAAGTGTTGCAATTACACTCCACATTCTTAAATGCATTCAGACCCGAGGAGATGAATCCCACAGTCCCCAATAACAAGGTGGCTGCCTGTTCATGCAAAAACACAGAATTCTGAAATATTACACATGCTTAACGTGATTTCAGGACAGTTAATAAAAGGTAAAAACACACATGCAGAGGCGAGCACAGATACGAATAATACACACTAAAAGACAGAGGCCACGTCCACACACACACACACACACAAACATGGACACACATACACAGAAAGACGGGCATTTTTCTATGATACAAGGTACCTTGTCCTTCGGGAGTCTCTCCGAGTGGATTGACTTCGACTTGAGTGGCGTCGACTTTCAGGAACAGATCATAGAGCCTCTTAATCTGATCTGCTGCCTGTGAGGTCCACAGAGGACAGTAATTACCTGATGGTTCTGCTCTGAGCAGCCGGCCCCACCAAGGCCACTCAGCATCCCACACAGGCTACATAAAACATGGCAAATCACCTTCAACATCATGCTGTCGCTGTTTGTTTTGCATGAATTGTGTGTCTCTGTGCTGAGGGGGGGAGAGCGCTTTTCACGTTTATTAAAAAAAGATGTGTCAACTGGCAAAATGGATTACGACACATACTAGACACTTTGATGCAGTGTGGTTACATACAAACACAGCATCAATGCACATTTCACTAGATTGCGCCTGGCAGCCGCACCCAAACGTGCACTTCTTTTGTCATTTTTTTCTTCGTACAGGATCTACATTTACAAACAGCATGCAGGCAAAAGATGAATACAGTTGGTGAACATAGCAACCAAGAAATGCCACAACACTTAAATCATCACTGTCAAGATTTTAGCCATTTTAAAAGGATCTCAACTGATATCTGTATTGCTGCAACTGTTCTTTAGTAATAAGATACATTGACCTCTCAATGCACATTTTCAGACGCAACTGAACTATGTCACTTACTTTTTTCTATCACACACACACGACCAGTATGCATGCACACGGTTGCACGTTCACATAGACTCTGTCGTGTTGAAGCGCATTCAAAACAGTAAGATATTAAATACAATCTGCAATTATCTCTGAATTGAACACTCAGGCAGCTAACTCGCCACAATCCAGGAGAAGCATACTGGAGGACACTTAAGCATTACATTTCTGCCTGTTTAAAATCAACGGCAATTCAGTACAAACAATCAGTATTCACTTTGCTGATATATAGATATAGATATAGTGTGTATACATGAACACATTTCCTGTGATTCTGAGCTAATCGGATTGAATATGTCATGGTGCCTTTGGAAAAAGACGACAAATTTCTGATCTCTTTCTGACGCCAAGAGACAAATGGCTTTGGAATGAACTCTACATCTAAGCACATCGTGAATGTGAACCATTTCTGTGCAGCTCCTTCTTGGCCTCATTTTACTCGCTAATGCTGCCTGAACAAAATTTGTTCAACTTGACGTGACAAGAAAAAGAAAACGTTTGTTTCACTGTCCTCAAAATTATAGGTTGCCCACAGAAATGGGTGTTTGTTTCTTACTGTGTGATTCACTTACAGATCCAGCGTGCGCCATGTTCTACCAAATAATGGTGCCATTAGTGATGTTAGCTCCCCTCAGCCTGGCACAGGGCTGTGCATCACTGACAGACATGACAATAGACCACCTGGCAAGTGAATCTGGTGTAATGACACTTCACAACTTGCCTCTGGAAAACTAATAATAGTTTGTGAATCAGGATATATCTGTCTGTGTGCGCGTTTGTGTGCATCTTTCTGCCCGTTCTTTGCATTGGGACTTTAAAGCCTTCGGTGCGCCCATTACCTGTCTCTGCAGAGGTCCTTTGAAACCCAAATTAGCTGCCATGCTGAGTGCCTGGTCATCTCGCACGCCTTCAAATATATCTATGACTTCCTGCAAGATTTGCAGTGAAAGTGAAAGAGAGAGAGGGGAGAGAAACGAATGGAGAGAGGGAGTGAGACGTAACAAGGGGCTCAAACACTGGACTATAATTTCACACAAAGCGGATGTTCATTTCAAACTGCCGACATCATAATGAAGCAGAGGCGCGCTGCCAGATAATGGTGAAAAAGGGAGATTGGAAGGATGGATTCGTGCACATCAGACCCTCGCATCTTTGACTTTGAGATAGAGAGAGTCTCTCTCTTAAGTTTCTTCACAGGTATAACAATGGATGAGGGATTTTCAGGGTGCACGTGGGTTAACAAAATAAAGTATGAAACTGCAGCTGTCGTAAGCAGTTTGAACTGATTCTGTTTAAACTGCGTCTGGACCATATAGATTTTAATGAGACGTGTGCAAGGTGTGCTGCGCTGTGCTGCGCTGTCGAGTGTGTTGGATAGCAATGCCACAGCTGTGTGTTGCATATACAATCTGAAATCCTCATTGGAAATAATGACTGACATAAATCTCGGCGGGATCTTTACAATCTGCTGTAACATCTGTAGACTACAGCAAAAGTAAGATATACGACAATAGGACATGCAGGCAAACTCCATCTGCAATGTTCAAATTTTGCATCTGTTGACAACGACAGGAACCTGTTGCCAAGTAGTCAAGTGACGCCGGATTAAGCTCTGTAAATGGAATCTAAATTATAGCAATATAAAACACAGAAGGCAGTGTGTTTGTTTGCACTAAGCTTCAGTGTGTTTCTCTATGTGTTCAGCTGCTGCATTGCGCATGTAGACAGGACAATGAAAGTAATTGAATTAGCAGAAAATATGAACGGAGCGCAGCCTCCATCTGTAAGACCCACCGGGCAATCCAGTCCTGGCCTGATTTCAAGACAAACAAAAATGTTCTTGCAGCAAAGGCGGCAATGGGTTTGCACTTAGATTTACATAGTGCTGGACAAAATCGGTACATTTTTAGCTCCCGCATTTTTTGAAGGAGATGTAACTATGTATCCAAAAGAATCCCTATAAGCTGATTCGTCCTCAGCACCAACTAGGCTTCCTGGGGACCAAAAGCCAGTACATCATATTTAGGGGAGAACGGGGTACAATGAGTCACTTTTTGCATGTGATTATTTTACTGCAAAATAAAAATCTATTTGTTTTAAATAAGAGTTCCTACATATATTTCAGGTTGTTGTTTACCCATCAAACTTGTCTAATTATGAGAAGAATGACTCCAAAAAAAGGAGTCCTAGGCACAATGCGTGGGGGTACAATGAGCACGGGATCAGGGTAAATTTAGCTCTCTAGGGATACACAGGCACCATTAAATACTGATATGAAAATGACAAAAAAACAATTTTGAGATTATTTAATGGAATCACTTAAACAAAAAAGAGCAAAAATGTTTAGAAACATCATGAATTTACTACTTTTTTAAATCTGTGGTCATATCACTGGTGGTTATGGTTATGCAGCCAACATGGATAACTGGGGTGGCTCATTTCACCCACTGACTCGACTCACCCTGTTCTCCCTTACAATAAACACAATACATAAATACAATACAATAAATCACATGTGCATCTCCAATTGTGTTACATCAAGAAATGATCATCACATTGTTTTCATTCTCATTTAGATTCAGATAAAACTCCTTCACATTTCTCATCGTAGTAAGGGGAATAAAACCTCAAATTGTGTACCTTAAAGATGAGCTCTGGGCTGCTGGCGGCTACCTCCTCGATATCCATTCCTCCCTGGGGGCTTCCCACCATGACAGGACCATTGCAGGAACGGTCCATCAGGATGGCGAAGTAGGTCTCCCTGGTAATGTCGAGGGCCTCGGCAACCATCACCTGGACACAGCGCAGCAGGAGAAAGAGAGGCTGATGGAGGAATTCAACTATGAAACCCATTTTCCCCTCACAAGCTTTATACATTACAGTGCATTAAAAAGTGTTTAATATCCAAAACTAGATTGAGCACAACTACACAGGCACATAAGCAGGCAATCCATAGATTGACAGAATCTAGGAAGCATAACGCTGAGAAAATCTCATATGCTGTGAATGAGACAAGGGGTAGAGAGGGACTGAATATTTAAAGTCCGGCATGTAGAGGAAGCAAGCGAGCAAGCAAGCAGGAGGCTCATTTGGAAAAGAGAGAAAAAAAAAAAATCCTGACAGGAAACTATCAGTTGTGTGGTGGTTAATGGGTTGCAGGTTTTCCTGGACGGGGTGTTTGTTTGAACACGCACAGCCGTTATGTTCTGCTTCCAGCCTATCGCCCAGCGAATGAGGATGGATAGCCTTCTCTACCCTCCGTGTGAACAGACAGCACTGCTATCTCCTTGTCCAAATGTTGTCTTCTCCAGTCACTCAAACGCTCTCTTAAGTTCCCTGTTGTTTGACTTGCAGCCCAATCCTTGACTAAAACTTAACATATTCTGTTCCAGCAGTCTTGTTCTTTCCGTTTCACCTCAACTCGCTGGTTTTGTCTCCTGCACTTTCCCTCAACAACCATCTTCTTTACCTCCTGTCTCCGGTCTGCCTGCCTCCTCCTTTCCTAAGCCTCTCCCCTCATTCCTCTATCAGTGCCCTGACAGCAAATCCATGTAGATGCTGAAGGGTTGCCCCCTTTTTTCCTGCGCTGTTCCTCGCCTCTGTGCGCAGTATGGGTTGAGGGTTGACGCGAGCCCTATTGGCAGGTTGACAGCTAAGGTCTGGCTGTCATCTCACAGAGCAGGTTGTGACGAAGCTCCCGTCTGTGCCGGATCCTTCAGGTCAGTCAGTGGCTGCTCTTGACAGGTTTGATTTCAGCTGGTGAGATAATTAGATAGCCAACTGAAGGCTCGTGGTTTTCCTGGCTCACATCTAATTCAACTTTTGTCCAATTTATTTTGTTGGGTTTTTGCCTTTTCTTCTGCCTCTGAGACGCAGAGTTAAATCTGAGCTTGCGAAATTTCTGGTCTGTGGGTACCTTTCTTTTTTCATAACAATGACTAGAGTGGCGCTCATTTGTTTCCGCCTATACTCTGCAGCAAGACGAGGAGCAGGAGTCGGGTGGAGTTGGGGTTAGAAGGGGTAAGATGGGGAGGGTTAAAGGAAGAAAAGGGGGCCCAAATACACAAGCCACAGGCTGAGGAGGCTTCATCACCTGGATATGTCTGTTTTGAGGAGGTACTGCATGCAGCATGCGAGTAGAGAAAATGATATTCCTGCTTGTTAGTGGCACATAGAAACAGTTGTTTACCAAACACTTTAAATTCACAGTGGGCTCAGTTCAATTTATGCAATGAGCCATAACACCAGCCAGCGCATATCCACAGTAAACAACAGTGGACAGCTACTATTTAAACCTAGTGGGAAAAAAAAAAACACAGAGCCAGACTGCCTTCACAGTCATTAATTTTACAGAACTGCATTACTGGACTCAAAATGCCTTGAAATGAGGTCAGAAAAAAATGAGAAGAGGAGTATGTGTTTCTTTTGTTTAGTCTGCGCAGTAGCTCACCGTTTTTACTTTCACTCCTTCTTTCGGTGTCTGCTTGGTAGTCAGGTTGAAACCCAGCATCTTATTGGCCAGTTCTCCAACAACTGCAGGGCTGATGGAGAGAGGTCAACAGGTCAGACAGTCATTTCGATGATACACTGACTTATAACTGGGAGAATGACGCCACTGTCATTCCCACTCTGTGCCCTGAAGGCCTGTTCTTGCCCCATAGATGTGTAATAGCAGGTTGTATTGATGTATTCTAGCTACTGGGTTGACCTCCAGGGTATGCAGTTGATTGAATATGCGCAGTAGAGTTTCTCCCACTGACTAAACATTCTGATGATGTCATACATTTTAAAATGGCTTTTCTGGGCGCTAAGGTTTTACAAAACATCCTCAAATCAAACATTCGTCACAGATAAGGTCATAATTTACCTTGTTTGCAGTTTAAGGTGTCCTGCTAACAATTCTATAGATGTCTCTGTCATAATGGAGGCCTACGGGGAATGCTTTATCAGCCACAGGGCAATCTTTTGCCACACATCTGCATCCAGGTGTAGCTGTTAGCTAGTGAGCTCTGCCCAGACCTGACCAGGAGCTTGGAGCCCCAAGGGATTGTTGGTGGTTACATCTGTCTGATAAATAATTTTAGCTGGTTTCCTATGTCTTATTTTCATGCATAAGAAATGCATTCACAGCAAATGTCCGTGTGCAGCTGTCCATATTTAGGACAATGTTTTGTATGCAATCCAAAACAACAGTGGCATGAAGTCGCAAAAAAAAGGAGGAAAAGTTTACATAATGTTGCTTTAAGAACCTCTATGTGTAAAAGATTCACAGAAAAAAAAACATACAATTGAAAATGAGGTCAACTGACAGACAAATAACTATTTCCTAATCGCTGCTTAGATGAAGAGAGATCTGCCTCGGCACTTTCGGGTATGAAACAAATTTTGACAAAGCACAGCTTTGTTATGTCTGCACACTGCTGTGAATGAACCACTACTTATTCTCTCTGCTTAAAAGCAGGCCGCATGCCAGGGATGCTTCTGTAAGCCTGCTCTGGTTTCATAAGTGAATAAAAGTGAAGCCAGGAGTTGTACTCATCCTTTGATAGATGAGAGGAAGGTGAACTGTGCACCCATGTCACTGTCTGGGGACGATGAACTCCAGGATATCTCACTTTGAAAAAGTTCCCGGCCATTCCAAACCCCGAAATAGGGTGACGGTGATACATGTCTGGGACAATTGTCATAAATCATATTTTTGCTGCAAAGGCAGCAGTAAGTGGTGGGTACCTTTACTAATAAAATAACACTGTTTCACTACACGAAAACTGCAGAGCCTGTGCAAAGAATAAGCGCTTTGAGAGTGATGCTAAGCCTTTTAAAAAATGCACAAGAGTTCAGAGTGAGTCTTCACTAGAGGACTGCACCCATCACACTTTGTATTTTAAACTAGAACAAAATAAACGTCTGCCGCAGCAAAAAACCCAATCAACCTGAGAGAGGAAGACTCAGCATGGGGTGAGTAAAGCCTCTGGTGACCTCAAAATAACTTTTTTAACATTTAATTGAGGGTAGTTGTTCGAAAAATGAGACACCGGAAGAAAGAAAAACTGTTTATTTGCAGTACAAGTATATGTGACTGTGTCTTTGTGCCTAGGGATCATCTTCAGAGAGCTCTTTGAGCCTCCTCACTCTAAAAGCCGCTGTCGTTGGAGAAATAATATGAACCTATCTCCAACAGTAACTCTGAGCGTGAAATGCACACGGGGGTATACTTACTCCTTAGTTAAGTGCACTCCACCTTTAAGGCCACTGTCAAACACACCCTTGCCTCTGCCACCGGCCAGGATCTGAGCTTTCAGCACGATCTCTTTGGCATCTGAAAGACAGAGACAGAATGAGTGAGAGACAAAATGAGGGAAAGAAGGACAGAGAAAGAGAGACAGAACACTTAAGATACAGGCCCAGCACCTTGGGTGCCCCCTTCAGTCTGCCACTTATCTCTCTATCTGACTGAAATGAGGATGTGGGGAGGAAAAGACAGGGGTGAGGGTTACCTTGTGAGGCAGCTGGATTCGCAAGAGCATGTGATCTTAGCTATACCGACTTTCATGGCATTTTATTAAATCCTTGTTAGGACATCTTACTCAAAACCATGAAAATGAACCACATGGTGGCTCTAGAAAAAACATTCATGGTCTCTTTGTTGGGGAACCATCAATGTCGTCACTGAATTTGTTTTAGTCCATCCATCAGTAGATGTAGAGATATTTCACTGGATTAGCACCAACTTTATGTCAGCAGCGCTAGATGATAAGTCTGGGATGCACCACATATTTAAAAAATTTCCAAGGCAATACGTTTAATAACAGTCAGGATGATTCACTAAAAATTCATATATTTCAACCTAATGGTGGCAACAAGGTGAAAGGTCTAGGGATCCTCTCCGGTACATGTATGTCAGTGCAAAATTCCATAGTAATCTATCCAATAGTTCAAAAACAATATTTCAGTCAGGACCAAAGTGGAGAACCAAACTGACAGATCAAAAATACCATCTGTAGAACCATGCCACTCGCATGGCTATAAATACCATCCACATACATGATCCACTTGACCCGTTTCACTGATGTGTTTCCTTACAACTGGCATCTGGTTATAGTCTCAGTGCAAGAAGGGAAATGAGCAACCACACAACCGTTGGAAACTTTCACATGACCTTGCTCCAATTATATAACCACCCTGGCTACCCTTTGCTGTCACTGCCACCTTGCAAGAGCTCGCACATCAGGAGGAGGCCCCTCAGCTGTCTATTGAGCATCCTGCCCAGAATCTCCCTCTATTCAAATGGGGCGAGGACACTTGATTTAAGATGGTCTCTGGCTAGGGTTATCATTATCTAAGTGGGGGAGTTCAGCCATTGACAGGTGGCTGCTATCAGGGAAGCGGGTGGTAGGGAGAGTGGAAGGGGATGAACCGCCGTGCATAGGCGAGAAAGACACCTTGACCTTGAGGGCAGGAGACGAGCTCCTCCCTTGAAGGAATGCTACGAGCAGGCAGGAGAAGGTCCAGACAGGTGCTGGTGCGCCGAGAGAGCCAAAAAACTGTGGCTGTGCTCACTGCTGCTGTAATGGACCCAGAGAAAATAGCCTCTGACAGGGTGGCAGGGATTAAACTAACACTGCATTAGTAAGACCCGCTCTCTGTGGACAGTCGGGAGCTGAGAGGAGAGAGAGAGAAAATGAGAGAATAAAAGGTGTGCTCATATGCAAAGGGCTTTGAGAGGAGTCATAAATGAATAAATATGTTAATAAAAAACTGCTACTGCGCAAAATTTAAAAGAGTTCAAAGCAAGATGAAATAGTGCGTCCTGCGGGCATGTGTAGCGGAGAGGGACAGCACAGCGGAAATGACTTTTGCTTTAAAGATGGAAAAAAAGAAACAAGTGGAAGAACAAAGATGTAGCCCAATGGGGAGATAGCATTGTTTGAGGTGTGGAGAAAGGTAAGAGTATTGGCACATTGACGGAGACCCTTAAAAAAAAGCAAGCTATGGTTTTAAAGCGAAGATATATTAAATATATTAAAAGGCATGTAATGTGCCAGGGAAGGTAATGGGGTGAAAAACAAGGCAGGTGTTCATTCCTGCTGCACTAGTAATTGATGGCAAACCTGCTTATTATGCGGCACACAACAAGATATTGCAGCAATATCAGCAATTGTGAATGGGCACTGAAAGAGCAGCGTGCTGATAATGAGAGGAATCTTTATAAAAACGAGGGAGATACAATGTGATGAAGTGCATTCCCACCTAAAAGACTTTAAGATTGAAAAAAAAAAAAAAGAACTTCTGTCGAATCGTACAATATTCTCTGGTTAACACTGAAACACCACTTCCCGTGGAAACACATGGCGAGGATAATGATGTCCTAAAAGATCACAGTGAACATGGTGCATGGTAAAGAGCAGGGCGGCCATTATCTGGTAGTATGACAGACATGAGATGGCCTCTAACACTCAGACAAAGGTTGGTCCCTAATGAGTGCGGAGCAGGATGTGGAGCGGACGGAGAAGGAGTAGTAGTATGTAAAATCAGAGATAAGTCACGCTCTTATGTGAGGGGAGGGAAGGGCACATGTCTGAAATTAATCAGTAAAGACGCCAGCGAGCACCGGTGGATTGTCACATTTTAAGGTGTTCGATCAGTGGAAAAATGCAGTTTTAAATCTCTAAACTTAGAGGTCAGCCTGACGAAAGGACACACACGTCACATTCTGAGTATGTTCTATCAGACAGCAAAATGTTTTTCATCCTGTCCAAGATAACTCCCTGAATGTTTGTTTCATTATTGTCAGTGTGCAGAATGTTCATGTGCTACATGCACAATCTCTATAAACAGATCTGCATGCAGATGCAGAATCTATGGGCGAGGGACAAGATATTGGTATCTGAAGCATTCTGGATTCCATTTGTAGTCTTTTTGCTGTCTAAGTAGCGTTAAACAATCATGCTTGAGTGGTCTTTGGTGGATGCAGGTGAACAGTCCATGTTGGCAACAAAAGCGGTGGAGCACATTAGCCGAACCCATCAGCTATCGTCTGAAAGGAGATTAAACTTTTGATTAGCTTTATTAAAAAAAAAAAGTTCTACATTGATATCTCTCTACAGATATAATCGATCTCTCAACTCCAACTCCAGTCCCTTGTTTTAATTTGCAAGCAGACTGTAAACAACGTTGGGCACTCGGAAGAGGAACTCTTGACCAGGAAATCTGTTATCTGGATATCTGCTGGCTACTCACGAAAACCCTGAAACACAGGCCGCGTACCCAGAGGTTAAATCGTCTCAGAAGACAGCCGATGGGTTTCAAGATTGCTCGATACATCTTTTTTTTTGCAGCAACAATGATTAGAAATAAGCTGTGCAGAAAGTGCTTTGGTTATTAGTTCAATGAAAACCCTTTTCTTGGGGGGAGGGTTGCGTAATCAGTTCTCAGCTTACATTTGTTTCATGCATGGCCCACTGTAAAGACGCAGAGAAAGATTTTCATCTCCATTTCTTTTCTTTATCTCGGGGACACGGGGGAGCACATTAACATCGCACAACATCTCCAATCACATCACATGCGATCGGAGTAATGTGGTCATCATCCTCAGGCCGTACTTATTTCCCAGTAATGAGTGCAAATCAACTCCCAGTCTGCTTGCCAGTGACAGCGGCTGGAAAAGACGATGCTACTTCTACAATCAGTGCCTCGTTCACCCTCTTTCTCTCTGTGTACTTCTTAAAAAAAAAAGGCCTGTCCTCTTGTCCCCCCTACTCCGTTTCCATGTAGCCCATGGGTGGCCAGCAGCAGCATTAGCTTTGGTCTAATATTTAATTAAACCTTCGAGGCTACGCCATGAGGGGGATGCTGGCTGGTAAGGGACAGATGCAGGCTGCGCGCCAATCCAGAGAGAGTAAGATGTGGCTACCATCTGCATGGAGGGAGAAAAAGATCACGACGGCCCTCCCCAGCGTGCATGTGTGCTGTAATGAAAGTAATGTGGCGGCTAAATGGAGGAGACTAATCAAACTCTTGGGAGAGAGGGGAAAACAAACACGGGTGCGCACAGCTACAATCAAACACCACAGAGAGCCGGAGCCTTTCTATGGATAAATGCCATTAACACTTGCAAATCGAAAGACCCCTGAACCTTCAGCATCTGTGCACATCATGACAAAACCCTTCCTGGTTGTGATTGGACACAGGAGAGTGGAGACTGCTGCCAAACAGCCAGGATTTAGTCTTAAAAAAATAAAGGTCTGAAACATCAGTCCACCACGACCATTAAAACCCATTAACGATGACGTAACCAAAGCATATTTATGAAATTAATTCCAAGCAGCTGAAGTATAATTAATGATTCAGGGGTACTCCAGTGCTATAAGTAGACAGAACAACAATCTGTGCTTCCATTTGCTTCCATCTAGAGGCACATGGCATGTCTTTAAATAACTTCAATTATGTTGTCAACGGCATATTGATAGCTACAGAAAGCTGTTGGAGCAGCTTTAGCTTTAACTTCCACTTTGCCACAGGGCTCCTTGCTGTGTAACATCAATGGCTCACTAATATTAGGAACAATGAACTCATAACCTAATATAGCAAAGTACTTTCGGCCATGCAGGGGATCAAAGACTTCAACTATCCGATAGGCTTTACTAATTGCATGAGCAGGAAGCAGAATGTGCGCATGCTCTCGCTCCTTGCATTTTATAAAAAAATAAAATAAAAGTCAAGTGAAGCCGACACTTGTTTCAGCAGCCTTGCCAAAAAAATTGTGTTTTGATTCCACTTTGAAACCTCAAGGACCAGTAAAAGGAACGAGTGGTGTTCAGTGTTTGGACTGTTTGTGCGATGGTTTCCTTAAACCACAGCGGCATCGCCGGTATTATCTCGGACAAGTTCAGCTTTCCGTAAACTTTTACCATTTCCAATCCTGCCAGACTGCAAAAAGGTCAGACAGAAAATTGCTCTCCATTCAAGCAGCGATGGCAGGTGAACCAAAAGGAAAGATATGAAAATAAAACCTTTAGTTTTTCATCTACCTTGACATATAATGGCCTTGGTATTCTTAAGGCTAAATGTTTTCCTGTTCAGTTGAGGTTGAAAAGTCAACAAACATTGATAAATCCTAACCGCGCTCTGCATGTCTTCCTGCTGCTGGCATCTCCGCAAGACCAAGTGTTTGGGAATTGTATAACAAGGGACAAGCAAAGAGAATTAGACACAAAAAGTTAAAGCGAACTACAATTTGGCTTTTTTTTGTTCTCTACACCTAAGTATATCATTATCACCTCTCTGTCTTGTCTGGTTTAGTCCACCGTCCCTGTGTCCATCTCTGCCTCTAATGATGCCATCTCAGTGCTACTCAGTGGAGGAGAATATCAGCGTCCCGGACCGACAGTGACACCTCTGTGTGACACATCCTCCAGTTACTGCCTTCATGACGGCCGAGTCCTCATTAGAGGACAAGTCCACCTGGCTTTCAGACATAGAGAGCACTTCTAATGACATCCTGAGCTGGTCTCGGTCTCCTCTCAGTGGCAGAGAGGTGCAGTTCAAACCCCTGGCTAAGAGTTTTTTCATTGCCGTACAAGCAGAGGGGTGACGGTAATGATAACGGTGTTGCGGAACGACAGGTGGTGTATATCTATACATCCATAGGGAGAATCATTTGTGCGAAAACAAAGCTTCTGCAAAGACATTTGCCGGTATCAAGCCACATCATGAGACGGTTTGACTAGAAAAAAAAACTACCCCTGGGTTGCAATGTTCCAGAAAAAGCTCAATGAAAATATATTTTAAACAAGTGACTGAGAATCTACACAAACATGGGCTGCTCACTTCTCATTATTGACTGAATATCTTTCATCAGTTCAGCATAAACAAAAGCAGATACAAGTTTTCTAAAAGCTTACATCATCTGCTGCTGTTGACATGCTAGTGGGCAGGAGGACGCCATTTCCACTATAGGAGTAATGAAGCATAGCTAATGGTTTGAGATCCATAGGAAGAAGAAAAAAAAAAAAAATGTTTGTGCATTTTACTCCACTAGTACAATTCCCATTACTGAACCTGGCTTAACTCTCAACTTTGACTAATACCAGCACGACTACGTAGGTAGCCTGCATGTATGCAAAGCACCCTGACATGTTCGCTTCTACTGGCACATTAGTATCATCCTAATACGATAGAGGGGATGTGTGAGAAATAATTCCATGTCTCAGCCACAACATGAATAGGTTAGGGTGCGTAATGAGGAGGTGGAAACACTAAGCTGCTTACAGAAATCAGCTCTTTGAGAGACAGGCCGCTTTACCCAGCAAAGCCTATTTACAGCTGTTAAGACAATTTCAGATGCATGGCTTTTTCTTAGCGAACGAGAGACCTAAGCGCCAGCTAATGCACTGGGTGAGAACAACAGGTCCTTGGAGAGGCCAGCATAATTTGCATCTGGGCATGTGTGTCTGAGCACTTGTACTGTCTGTGTGCTTGAGTGCGACTTCTTAGGATTTGTATGTTTGCAGTTATCATATAGCCAAAAATATGGGCTCAGTGATATTGTTATTGTGACATAACACTATATATGGGCTTACATTTTGGAAGTCATTATATTGTGATATTTAAAGGCTGCACCTCAACAAAATTGTTACCAGACCTGCTCTAATACTTGCCTTTACCCACCTAGTCATTATAACCCCTTCACCGATGACTATTCATCGAGGAATGTCTTTGTGTTTAAAAAAAATGTTCTAGTCATTCCTAGAATATTGTTGCAAAATAGATGTATTTGGTCAAAAATATGATGTCTGATTTTGTAGCCAGATCCAGACGTTCCTTTGACAAGATTTTTCAAAAAAAACTTAAAATAGATACTGTTACTGCAATAACGCATAAAAATAACACACAGCCATACCTTCAATGTGATCTGAATAAAGCCGCTGCAGTGCATGTCAGCACGCTGCTGCGCCCATGTCAATAACCTCCTGTTTCAAACCGGCCCCATCCCATCTCTTCCCTTCTCATCGGGTGTGTGTTCTCTTGGCAGGTTGTGGAGACAGGAAAAAACTGCAGACTAACATCTGTCTTCCTGTGTGACAGGCGAGCCCTGTGAAGGGGCATAAACTGTTCTGTCCATCAGCAGGAGCCCGGCAGGTAGTGAGGGGGGCTGTGAGGTAAAGACACCTGCAGCTCACTCCGGCTAACTCCCTGCACTCCTTTATTTCCTCTACAACGTGAGTGCAGTGGCAAACGAGGACAAAGAGGCACTGCTGTGGCACTACTGTTATTTTACAGGAGGGTGGGGCATAAATTGCGGGGTGATAAGCACTACAGACAAAGACAGAGATAGTGACACAGCGGATAAGTAGAGCAACAACAGATTGAAGTGAGGGTGAAAGCGAGGGAACAAATCGGAGGGAGTGGAAAAGATGTAAGGGACAGAGAAAAAAGAGGGACTAAAGCGAGAGGAGAGGAGAGGAGAGGAGAGGAGAGGAGAGGAGAGAAAGGTCAGAATGTGTGGGTTAAACACAGAAGAAAGAGCAATGTTGTTTTGACTTGACTTTAGCAGTTAATAGCTATGTAAATGAACCTCAACACATTAGCGCAGAAGTTATTAACATAATAATATTTAACTCTGGCCACGTAAACAACAGCAGTCTGGCTAATGGTTGCAAATTTGTCAAGTAATTTTCCTGTATCGGTGCGCACGGACCAGATTAATCGCGTAAGTGCTGCAAGTAAGTAGTATGATACCCAGATTCCATGCAAATGAGCAAGAAAAACAGCGAGGAGATTCTCCTGTGATGACGCAACTTTATTCTTCTGTAAACTGCACATTTGCAGCGCACAGCACAAAAGACAGAGCGCAGAGTACAGCATGTACTGTGTACCAAGTGTCCAAACACAAACTAGCCGAATGGCAATAGTGTAAAACAGAAGTTATTTCAGTGGAAGTGGAAGCAAAAAGCCAGAGACGTCCAAACACAAGCCTTTCCAGGAGATTGACATGTGCGGAGCGGCAATAGTTTGAGGTTGTTTTAGAGGCTCTGTAAACACAGAAGCAGCATGCATAAACACAGCCACCTCTAATGTTTTCCATCCAAGTCCACACATATCAACTCACAGCGCCAGCACCGCCCTCTTATTTTTCAGTTTCGACGGTCAGAGCACTTTTTCTCAACCACTCAACCAGTAGATAATGACTGCTGTTATCTCTGTGGAGTGAAAGCACATCTTCTGTCATCTCGGAGCTCTCACAATGAATGGGGAATCGAATTGTAGAGCTAGAATGGTATCCTGACCTCCTTGGCCCCTGGGTCTAGTGTTATTAAGATAATAATAAAGAAGAAATTGGCTGGCAAGCCATTTCTTTGAAATTCTTTAGCTGGGTGATCAAGGAAAACCACAAACTCCTGAATCCATGGTAGTGGCTCTTAATCCACTTAACTGTATACACTATGCATCAAGCTCCATACTTGGCTTTTGAGGTCATCTAAGTGGCAACCACCGAACACGTCCACATCTATTCTGACACTGTGACTGGGAATGTTAGAAGTAATCTTACTACTTAAAGAGCTAGTTAACTTATCTTAAATAGTTGGATGACTCCATGACATATACACTCCCGGGTCTCATGCAGTGACAAGCTTTAATGTACATCATTAAACAGACCACTGTCCTTCTCTGCTATCACAGCCAAGCTTCTGTGACGTTCACACTGAAAATAAAGGAGGTCGGGATGGACACTGATGGAAATGGAAAGGCCAGCCAAAGGCGCATAAAGATGGCCACAGTACAGCTGTAGCAGCCTTTAATACTGAGGTTGCATATTCTTTTGAAGTTCAAGAACCCATTCTGGAAATCAGTTCCCTCAATAGGTGAGCAGCTGCCCCCGTGGCCTCCGTCCAGTAGACCAACGAGAAGAAGAGGACGTAACACGGGCTCCAGCTGGCGTACATACACACACACTCGAACGCACAAAGCTCTGAGAGGGTCGTCTTCTCCCTCACTACTTCAGACAAAGACAGAAGTGAAAGGGCCGTGGTCGAGCCAACTCTCAGCGCTAACTGCTACTGTCAGCTCTTTTCACCAGAGACTCTGCTTCATTTTCTGAAGGGGGGAAGATGAAAGTGGTCTTAAAAGGCGCTTGAAGTGTTGAAGAGCACGAGGCGGCTCTAGTGGGGACTATGAATGAGAGGGGAGGGGATGCGCAGCGAGGAGAGGTCTGGCCATGATCCATGTTTTAACCATGTTTGACAGTTACATGTATTTGTCTGTCCCTAGCTGAAATGGAAGCGGGTCCCATGTGTCCATGAGGTGTATAGCACAGCTCTGACTTTTCCTTTTCACATTCGACAAATGTTAGGTTTGTCCAAACATTTTCTTAATCAATGATGACACAGGGCTGGCATCACGCACCGAGAGCCAGGCATAATGGAATTTGATAATAAAGGACCTTTCAGGCTCACACAACACTGTAATCCAAATCCAGGTAGGCAGAAATTGGAACCGAACTGGAGTGCATATGAAGAAAAGGCACGCGGAGGGAAAGCATTGGGAGAAAAGAAAAGAAAAAAATCACTTCATTGCTTCTAACAAATTCACTGCTCAATGAAGCATGAAATAGCCTTAATAAAACATGCAATTTAGGGCCAGTATTATCCAGATAATGGCTTTATCACTGAGCAAGTGTTGGGACACCATGACATAAAAGAGGAGCTGAAGCATGAGTGATGCTAATGTGCCACAGTAGCACATCACTACTCAGCGCCCACGACGGGACTTCACAAACTGGGTTTGATTTGTGAAATCCTTCCACACTGAACGAGTGCATGTAAATATATTTATAAATAACATGCAATTTATTTATAGTACATATTGTATATCGACTTGTATATAGTTGGATGGGAGCACAGTTCACAGGTTCAGGAATTGAAGTACATTGATTCTGATGAATTGGTGAGTTGTGGAGAAGAGGTAGGATTAAATAAGTGATTAGTTCTTCCTACTCCTTTTCGGGCACGTCAATGAAATACACTTTGTAACATACTTTTCATTTCATTATGCTCATCTGTCTAACTAATTTAACTTTTTCTTTTGATTTGCTTTGACACTCTGTCCAAAATACAGAGTAGCTCTCTATATCTGTAGTACCATCTTTCTGAAAGTCAATGACTATGAACACATTTCTGTTGAGTTTAAATGAATAAGTACACAATTAATTCAAATTAATTTCAATGCAACCTTCTTAGATTAATATTGACCTGTGTTGTAGAGTTGACATTTTTTCACTCTCTGCTACCAAAGCAATCAAACAGGTGCTTCTTCCATGCAGCAGCAGTAATGGCAGTCGCTTTTTTTTAAAAAAAGGTAGCAAACAGCCTCATCTTTTTATCCTTGATTCTTCTTTCTACTGAATCTAAAATACTCACACATAACTTCTCAGGTTTATCATCCATTCAGCACAGCTTTTGAATAAATGAACTGAGAGAAGCATCGCACAGCAACTCCACTGGCACATGGGCCGGTCAGGAGACGAGGTCAGGAGAGAGGGGAGCACACTCGCATACAATGCAAACGTCACGCACGGATAAGGAGGTCCTCGCTGCTGCCCGTGGTGGGGAGGAGCGTTTCTCTGACAGATGGTACAGGCTAGGCAGTGTGTTGGGTTAGTGAAGAAGCATATGGCACTCTCTAGATGATCTCATACACCAGCGCCAGGCCCAGTCGGAGGTGTAAATGCTTCTCTGCTCCCTGCCAGAAATAGCGGAACAGTTGATATCACCAGCAAAAAATTAATGTGGAGGCACACCAAGCGTGAGGGCGTGTGTTACGGCATAAATTATATCTGTGAGTTTAGCATTTTATCCCACATTCCTACAGATAAACCACAACAGACAACTGAACATTTTACACAGCGAAGAAAACGTCCCGATTGGAATTCAGGATATTTTTCCTTCAATGTTCATTAAATGCATCAAGGATCAGGATTTTATGGTGGGGAACGTACCGTCTCTCCTCCCAGTTGCCGTCACAGTTACAGCTGCCCTGGCCCTCCACACCACTGTGGCCTTCCTAGATGCCCTTTGGCTCAGTGTCTGGTGTATTCCGTGTCACTCCAGTCTGTTAGTGATGGGGAAACGCAGCGGATGTGTCTGGGAGTCCATCCAGCAGAAGCTGTCATGCAGAGGGAGTCTCCCCTGGACACCTAAACCACCAGATTCCCCCAAGTTTGCTAGTACATTCTTCTATACCTTAGCGGTTTTGCACCTCAAGCAGCACATAATACTAATTTCTTTGTTATATTAAATCAATTTGCACTGATATCACCATACACATGCTACGAGGCTGCTAGATTCTCTGATTGTCTCCAACGTTGGCTTACTCACTTACTTAGCTTTGAATCATGTGCTGCATCTGAAACCAACCCAACAAGCTTCGGTCTCCCTGAGAGGACACGCGTGAACACCCACAGCAGAAAAATGCCGTAATACGCTTTAAGCCAGTATTGTGTGAAAAGATTTGCAGATCACAGGCCAGAGGCATGGAGGGGCTCTAAGCTGCCACAGAGAGTAGACAACTAAATAAGCAGACTGAAAACAATCACTTTAAGATACACACAACAACAGTGTCCTTGGCCTTGAGCTACTTTTAGTTACACATCATCTGAGGCACAGTGTGAGCCTCACTGACTTGACTTCAGAGCGCTAGAAGATACCCGGTAGCCAAAGAAGAGCCTCGCTCTCCTGTTTTTGAAAACAAATAAATAAAGCACTGTACAAAGCACGGCCAACAAAATGTTCACGTTTTCAGTGTGGGATCCGATGTTTACCTCAGCCAACTACAGGTGCGTTCCGAGTTCTCTCGAGCATGTCGACTTAACGCAGCAATGCGTGGCAGATTGAAAATGATGGAGATGAGTTCTTAGGATAAGTAGAACCTATAGATCTCTTTCTTTCCCTCTCCCTGACACACCATCGCAAAGCGGACGAGCGTGACCAAATCTGCACGCCTGCGTTCACACACACACACAAACACACACACATACACACACAACACACACCTGCCTCATCAACGAGTTAATGTCAAGGTAGCTCCCTATTATTCAGTGAGCCAACATATCAGGTGAACTATCCCTCTAATAAGCTCACATGAGATTTGACAGCCATGCATAAAAACGGCTCTGTTTACTCTGAATATTCATAACCGCGTGAAATAAATTAAAATGCTTCCTACCTCTGATAATTGTCATTCTAGCAGTGAGGCCGTGCTGAGCAAAGAGAAGTGAAAGAGCGTAGCAGAGGTAGACTGAGGTGAACGACGAGTGAGAGAAATTGAGGTAACTTTAAAAAGAGAAAACAAGACGGAGTGGACAAAACACAGGAAGATAAAGAAAATGTAATTGCAACGCAATTTGTCAAAAAGGTATGTCAGCGCGATGACAATAGCAAAGAAGAACAAAACGTTGCGTCCCATCTGATATGAGGTGTTCCTATACACAAGTATGCGTTGCTCCCATTCATCACACAGGCTCAACATGCGGTGGAGATAAGAATCCAGAGCAATGTTTTCTTCCATCGCCGCTTTTGTCAATGAATGATTGCTGGGTGAGGCAGCAGGCACGGCAGACATGAAGGGCTCTCGCAGCAAGGAAGGGGAGGGAAAATGTGGTTTTGATTTAGAATTCAGACTGAAAATCCATCAAGATTTGCTCAACAGATGCATCTGTCAAGCGGGTGGCGACACACAAAGTGGACTGCATAATCACATTCTCTTTGGCTGCAGCAGGGCACAGGTATTTGTATATATGTGTGTGTGTGCGTCTGTGTGTGTATATCTGGGCGCATGTGCATGGCCGTGCGTGTTTGCTTGGAAGGCGAAGAAGCAGAAATCTATATTCATTACTGGACTTGCTCGGATATCTCAAAAACTGGTAGACAGCAAGCAGGTCTTTGTGACAAACCTGCATACAGACATGTATATCTGCGTATACACGAGTGTGCCAACATCGATGCAAAAGGAAAAGCAATTTTTGACTGGAGCTATAGACCATTATCAATAAGAGATAATGGTAGAATGCTGAAGGGGATCTTCCATAGAAGAAGACCCATATGTTTTTCAAACATGAGGTCTGTATCTGGATAGCGCTGGGAGGAACTAGTGATGCACGGAGACTCACAAAGCTCTTTCAGGTAATTTACTGGAAGAAGCGCTTGCTTTATTTCCAAACCAATTTTATAGTCTTGCACACTTCAGGGCATGCAATGAGATGTGTGTATTGTTCCACAGAGGGCTTTACATGTGTTTTCTCATAGAGAAGGATTGATGATGTGTCTTAACTCCAACTTTTACTAGATCTTTTATTTGACCAACTGATGGCCTTATGCACCTCACACTGAGGGGTACTTTATTAGCAGCTATGTAGTTTGTGAGTTACTTTTACTCAAGTCCATGGTTGTTTCATAGTCTGAGCAAGAAATAACCACGCTATTAAAACATTTTTATTTAATTTTTTAAAGTCAATAATGAAATCATTTGCTAGCAAGCTGTGTTTACCAACAAAGGTTTTATGAAGTGTTCCTGAGCCCGTGGAGTAATATCCTTTATATAACATGTGTTTGACAAAGTGTTGAACCTCGCCACATCCTTGCCTCTCAATGACTGAACCTTTTATGCCAGTGAACCTGTTTACCCGCGGAATGTTCCAAACAGGTGTTTCTGTAGCATTCCTCGACTTTCTCTGTCGTTTGTCGGCTCTATCTCAACTTGCTTGAGACATGATGCCGAGATCAAATTCAGAATTAAAGATGTTAATGATTTATCGTGAATCCATGAATTGCCCTTAAAAATGGAACCATTTAAAATTTTGTGAAACCGCAATCACAGATGGGCAAAAATAAGTCGAAAAGTATAACTTCAAGTAACTATATCAAAACAAAAATACATAATACCAGTATGAATGGTTTAGACCGCATTCTAATAGAAACAAACATGATTGCCGATAATCGATTGATATGGCAGCAAACTATCAATTGAAAAATTGCTTTGAATCTGAATCCCTATTTAGAATCAACATATATTAATGACGAATATTAATGAGGTACAACACTCAATATATTGCATTTACACTGTGTTCCGTTAAAAAAATGATTAGCAAAATTATCACATTCTGTTTTATTTGCTTTACGCAGCATCTCAATTTTTTTGAGTCACGGTTTTATATACAGTATTTCTTGTGTGTGTGTGTGCTGTGTTACTACTGAGAAAAAAGAATATACATTTTTCAGACCTCTTTTAGGTCTCGTTTTAGAAATCACAGTAATAGAGGTGCTACTGAAACTTGACTGCAGCGTGCCACAAGTAGCACTGCATCAATTATTGATTCTGCCACAGAGACTTGTGCTTTCCCTATTTACCGCTGAAGAGCATAGCACATTTTTGGAGGCATAAATGTGTACTGTCTGAAGCTATAACCAAACAAAAGGACTGCATACCTGATTGTAGAGGCAGTAAATATCAACGAGTTTGACAGCTCAATTAAAGAGGGCAAGAATCTTCGACAATTTTAATAAAAACTCCTAGAAAATGTTACGTCACTTCAAGGTCCAAAAGTTTGTTTTTCTACAGCCTGGCATTCCGGCTGTCACGCACACACACAACACAAAGATTAAAAGCTTGGGCATGAGACTAGTGGATCTGGGTCATTGGTTTTGGAAAGACAGCAGGAGTTAGCGTGTCATTCTCTCGGTGTCCCAGTGGAGCACACATTACAAAAAACTTTGGACTTTCTGATCACTCCCTGCACAGCCCACTCGGTATGGGGTCTCAGAATTCAAATCCCGCTCTCCATGAGCCATTAGCTGGTTGTGAGTCACCCATCTGCCACGATGTAAACTCTCCCCTAAGAGTTGTCAGTCAAATTAAAGGGAGTCAGTGGTCCATGTCGGATACTTTTTTTATGTTTTGATTGAGGGGGAGAAAGGTTTTAAGCTATTTGTCCTCGGCGGTAATAGAACAAATCAATCTGTGTCCACTTTAGGAGAGTTGGACCACTTTTCAGTACATGAGAGGAGCGAGAGGACTTTCTCTATAGCATAGCTGCAATTGAACTGTCAACTTAACCACTTCATGGTTAAGTGAGTGTAGCAGAGAGGAGAATGCCGGTTGGTGTATTTATATATCTGTGTGTGTGAGAGTTTTTTGTGTTCATATGGGCAAGCTTACCCCACGCATGTCATTCATCTGTGTCTGTGTGCCCATGCTTGACTGCTTCTTCCTATTGTGTATGCAGGGAACCAAGGACTCACAGCGGGATATCAGCACCAAACAGAAATCCATTGGAGTCGGTCCTGGTCAGTTCAGATACCCCGACCATTCATACCCACTGCGCGGAGCCTTACCCTGTGTTCATTAAGCTGGAAAGCCATGAAACAGAGCTCCATCCAGGGCTGGCTTTACACTCCGCTCCCCCCTCTTGCACCCCTGAGAGTCAGAGCTCGCCAGTCTCAGTTCACATTTCAGCCCAACAGATCACTTAAAGAGATTACTGATCTCCCTCTTTGTTCTTATCCTCCGTCACACTCATGTTTGCCCTAACATGGCCCAAGAGTGAGCTGCACACATGCACGCTAGAGCATGAGGGGACACAGTGTGTATCTGAAGAAATAAAGCATCGGTAGATGGTGAGCCAGCCACGGTCGCAAAGTGTGAGAAATACACACACGCACAAGGACACTGACCGCAGCTTGGCGCACAAATGGAGATGAGAAGATATAGCAGCTCTGAAGTGCACCGTGGGAAACAGAGAGGCTGATCTATTAAGCCAACCGCAAATTACTGTAAGAGTTGCAAAAATCTGCGTTGGCGCATACTTTCAATTTAGCCGGGAATTTAAGTGGTCACAGCCACAGTCGAGTTCAGCTGAACGCACCGCTGCTAATTTGGACCTGACGCTGGGCTATTTAACGCGTGTCTTGTCCATTTCTGAAAAGCAACGGAGCACAAAAGGAAAGTGTAAGTTCTCTGCCACGGAGCTTGAAATATTGGTTGAAGAAAGCAATAAAGATACTTCTGAGCCGCAGTCATGCAATTACCTCTACTGCAGTGGACAATCCGCAATGATAAATCATTTCCGTCCTCCATTTGTATTAAGTTCCTTTTCTCTCTGCACATGCACTGTTCTGCACTTCAACATAGAAAATGTCCCAAAATAGATTTTACAATAACCCAAACATGCAATTTTGTGCAGTGCCACATTTCATTTGCCAGGAGAAAACTTCAATAACTTTGTCATAACTGTGAACAAATTCTATCTGACTTTTTTTTTTTTTTTGCGTCTAGAAAAAAAACAAAAAAAACAATAAATCCCAAGAGATAAGTAAATCAACTCTTGAATGCGGCCCAGGTTTTATTAAGCTGTCTGCTTCTACTTCCCAAGTTTTCTGTCTCTCCATTTTCTTCCCGTACTGAGCCAGTATAGGTACTGTCATGAAAATATATATCCTCTTCCTCCGATTCAGTTTATCTTTGTCTGCATCGTAACCAGGGCCAGCGGAAGCAGCACCCCAGGCGCTGGAGCCCGAACGCAGCAGTAAGAGTGGCACCTTCCTGGCTGACAACCAACCTGGACGCACTATCAGAGAGCCACTGCTGTAGTTGGAGAGGACACTGAATAAAATATAAAGCTGAGGGTGGAAATACACACAGTATGTATAGGGCAGTTTGGTGTGTGGGAAGGAAGTCGAACAGGGAACGGAAGAGAAAGCTATGTGTGGGTGCATACAAATGTGTGTTAAACCGTCTTTGTTCATGCGTGCACAGTGTATCTGTGTTACAAGAATAAAATTACAGCTTCAGCCACTTCCTTACATGGCTTCATGTGGGTGTGTAGCTACAATAGTGAGTGCGTAGCTACAATATTTTCCAAGTTTAACCCATAAATAAAAATTAATAGATTCAAAACAAAGAAAAAAAAAATGCCTGCGAAACATAAGAAACCGGACACGAGAGGCTGCGAAACAAATTAGCGCGGATGAGTGCATGATGAAAAACCGAGCAGGCACGGCCGCTAAGCTCAGAAAACACAGGCCTCCACATCGAAGCATACGGCATAAAGACGTGATTAAACTTGAAAAAAACTTCAACCCTGATTAGCCACAGCCATTTACACATCCTGTAGCGGGGCAAGAGAGCCTTGCAGCACAAATAGAGCTTTTAAAGTGTCGCAGTGTACTGTACGGCGCCACAATTACACAGTAATTACAACCAACCAGTTTACAAAACCCAACAACTCATAATCAACAATATCAGTAATAGGGCATCATAGAAAATACATGTATTGAATGCATGTACTACAAGACATACATTACATCATGTGTAAATCTATACAACAGAAGAGTTGTGCAGCAAAGTGATGTTGTGGCCACGTGTTTAAGGGACAAACAGCTCATTTCCCTACTGTGTGTATTTCAGCAGGCATCATGTGTTGCTGTGCCAGAGTGCACTGTGAAATAATGAGAACACATCTACATATCCTGCATCATAGCGCCATGTCATCAAAAAGACTGCCGTGTTACTGGACTAAAAAGAGACACTAAGCTATTCTCAAATCAGCTCGGCTGGAATGGGGCTGAGAATCGTCGTATTTAAGTGACGACCGCAGCTCTGACAGCAGCAAGTGAAAATAAAACTGAAGAACCAAAAGCAAGAATTTATGTTGTGCTGGGTCTCACTGACTTGATGCTTTGATCAGATTTTTTTTCCAGATTTGCATCTTATACTTGCCAATATGTACAACATGTACACTCAGGTCCGGCTTGTTCACAAACCAAAACAAAAAAAAAACATATTTCCCTGAAAATAATATTTAAATCAACGTTTAAATGAAAGGCATGAAATATAAGGGGAATATCTGTATTTCTATCAAATGTGATGCCTCGTCAATCTGATGTTTTCTTTTTTTACTGCTAATAATCTCGTGTGGCCCCGCCCTCTTCCAGGTCACCACGCTGGTGAGGAGGTTGTGTGGCCAGGGCACCACCTGGCGTACCGTCCTCCTGGACCCACACACTTATATCTACATAATTTGTATCAGATATTCTGTCAATACAATTTGTACATTCTGATTCTGCTGTTCTGTTCTGTACATGCGACATCTAGCGCATGTCTGTCCGTCTTGGGAGAGGGGACCCTCCTCTGTGGCTCTTCCTGAGGTTTCTTCCATATTTATTTATTTTTTCCTGCAAAGGTGTTTTTTCTCAACATGGCAAGTTTGTTCTCACTCGAATCGAGGGTCTAAGGACAGAGCATGTCCTTCACTGCACAGACCGTAAAGAGGCAATATGTTTTTTTTTACCATACTGCCTAGCACCAATTGACACCAGAATAAAAATATTTCAAACACCTGCCCTACATGGCCGGTTGTGCCTTTCTCTACCCAAGTGGACGCAGGTGAACTGCATGTGTGTGTGCGTACGTGTGTGTGTGTGCGTACGTGTGTGTGTGTGTGTGTGTGTGTGTGTGCGTACGTGTGTGTGT
>CAEMYA010000541.1:175695-194307 GCA_903131615.1 Diplodus sargus | reverse complement strand
GTGTGTGTGTGTGTGTGTGTGTGTGTGTGTGTGTGTGTGTGTGTGCGCGCGCAGCCTCTACTCACTGAGTCTCTTTGCAGCCTCCAGGGCCTCAGAGGCTGTGTCGGCCACATAGAAGCGCTGGACAGCCACGCCGCTCTCCTGCATCAGCTTCTTGCTCTGGTACTCCTGCAGATTCAGCCATCTCCTGGGACTCAACCAGGTGCACTGGAGGGGAGGAAGGGAAGGAGGGGTGGCAGAATGAGTAAGCGTGACATATAAGTGAAAGATACTAAACACAGAGCAATAACAAGGTATCATCTTGACAATTTGTACTTAATGATAACAGTTTCGCCCGCACTCCCTGCTGAAGTGTTTTACATTATATAGCACTACAACATGTCTAACACCTGCCTCTGAGTGCACGGGCTACATCCCTTCTCCTCTTCCCTACTCCTTGCTCCTTGTCTTTCCCCCCTTCTTCCATCCCTCTCTCCCCTCTTTTTCCAGTAATGAGGCAGGCAGTCGGGCCTAAGCTGCAGGACAGGTCTGGAGCCGCTTGCTCCATCAGCAGACGCAGGCCCTGTCAGCTCCAGCTGTTGTTGCTATTAAAAGGAAATTGGCTTTTTAATGTGACGGGGAGGCACAAGCTGTGTACGAGTTAGAATCCCTCCACACCAGCACACAGTATAATGTGCACGTGTGTGTGTGTGTGTGTGTGCGAGTGTATGAATGGGCATGTGTGCGTGCGTGCAAATGTTTTCACAGGGAAGATCTTCGGGGAGTCGTTAAGGAGAGAAAGGCCATTAAAGTAAAGTGAAAACAAGGATTGTGAGGTAAATTATGGTTCAGCGTATAAATGATGCTTCAGCGTGTGTATTTCCTCACCCAGTGAAGATTTAACTAACACGATTACAACATCTGCATCGCACTGCCGCTTGTTGCTGACTAAGTTAAACTGACCCAAGCTGTTATCCACAGTTACTGTGCTATTCAAGGACTTCTGCATGAACATAAGGAGAATATATGCACATCATAGTGCAGAAGATGATGGCAACTTGTGATACCGTTAACATCTGATTGTATAGTGTGTTGTGTACTACCGGAATATTATTAGTAAGACTGTATCGGTGAAGCGAAATCAACTGCTCCATGATGCCCGCTGCGCTCGAGCCTGCGCGGTCGATATTCTGCACTTCACAACCACCACTAGTTTTCAAAAGAGGTAGCCAGCTGCTACAGGTTGGCTCCGTGCCCGTCGGTGGGAAACATACATTTCTGTGGGGACACACAACTCACAACCTGAAATATGGCAACTGCATCAAGCAGTGCACCACAGCTTGAAATTGAATCCGCGTCCTTCGAAACCGACCGGCAAAATATGTGGCAGTTGGGTGAAATTATTAGAGGCGGCGAAGATGGACAACCAACATGAGCCAGTGTTACAAGATAGAAAGTGTGAATATTCAGATGACCTTAGTAAGAATATAGAACTGTGAAAGAAAACATAAATGGTGGTTTAACAAAATAATGACTCCAGAAAAAATTGTGTCTTCAGTGAAACAATTTCCAAACAAAACCAAAGGTAACATTTTTGCTATAAACCTAATTATCAGTATTAACTAGGGTTATTAGGGTGAGGGTTAACCCTAACTAGAAAATGGCTATAAACATGCAGCATTCAGTGTTCAGCTTAACATTTAACTAATGTTTGTCAATTCCTGTGCAGCATACAGAAGGTTCCTTGAATCAAAAGCTTTTTATGCTGCGTAATTTGAAAGCTGCATTTATAAGGAAGCCGAAATGAATTCCTTTGGAGTGAGAAGACATTATGTAAATACCAGAACAAAGTTCCAACAATGTTTTGTTGTGTGTATCATATTTTTGTGGCTCATAAAGTTTAAAAGATTGACAGTTGTGCTCTCAGGAATAGTGATTAATTCAATATTAAGATATCCAAAGATGACATTTAAAGTTTCTGCATAAAAAAACACACACTAACACAGGTACACATGCGTGCGAACATAAACCACCAGAATCACTGCATACAAGGAAAGAATGAATCCAACAGCAACAAAGATAGGTGAGCTGAACAAGCAAATCTTATTTAAGACTTACAGCAGGACCCAAAAACAGAAACTGTAACACCCAAGATGTTTTTGTGGATATGTGTGTGCACCCACATGTACTGTGTTTGCATTTTTAGGCTGCATTTTGATTCAGTGGCACATGGTATGGTACGTGACAAGGCCGCTCAGTGCCTTAAAAAGGCGTCAGTCACTCCATCATTCATGTGGGCGAAGAAAGAATAGGAACACAAGGGTGTGGTGGAGGGTGTGAGGGGTTGAAGGGCAAAGTATTTGTTCAGTATCTGCCGACCATTAAGTGTTGAAGGGAATCAAATGTAGCCCCCACTAACCCTGAATGGTTATTGGTGATTAGAGGCTAATGAGCTTGACATGGTCGCTCTAATACGGAACAGCCAAGCCAAACCTTTTTTATTTATTTTTTTTGTATAAAATTAAGAGCACAGTCATCAACGGGACTTAACTGAGAACAAAACCGCTCGGCTGGTAATTCACAATCCATGCCAAAACCAACCCTCTCTGTGCCACAGCACACTGTATTAGCATGCTTTCACCATTCCAGCTCTCATGAGAGCCCGTCGGGAGACCTCATTAGAGCCAAAATGGCTTGTTTTCTAGGAGAACAGTGCATGTTGCTCCATATTGGCCTCTTCTCTCGCATAACTGAATACAGTAATAAGGGGCATCCACGGGTCACCTCTGCAGTCTCGTCTGCAATACCATACTATTCACATGTTTCAGTTATTACAGTTTATTTGTATACATGTCAGCTCTGCTTTATAGTCTATCCCCCATAGCACTCTATAAAAGCCAAGACTGATGACGCTACTCTCTCGCCGGAGTCTGGAGGGGTTCAAAGGCAGGGCAAGACACTCTGCAAAGAAAGGACAAAAAAAATAAAATAAATAAAAGCAGGAAAAATTACCACAGAAGTTAGGAGAAAACTAAAATAGGTCTGGACAGCATGGTTCAGCCTGTTATGGAGCAAAACCTGGTGCGCAAGTCTTTTGGCATTCGCTCGTCTTCTGCCTGTCGCTCATTCTTACGTGTCCACTTTAGCGGAACATATCCCACGGCCTTAACAAGCCGAGCTGCAGAGCAAGTTTTCTCTGTTTGGGTGGACTCATTTGACTGCTGTCAGGTAAATGCAGGGACTCCTCTCTTAAAACATCCACCTCCCTTGCCATTCTAACTGTTTGCCTTGGGTGGATCAGCTCTCTGCTGCCTGGGTGCATGTCTCCATCTGTCAGTCTATTTACACTACATTTCACTGAAGAAAATGGCAGGTGGGAGCACGTCACAGGAACATTTTACACGTCTTTTCAATAATCAGATCATACCGAGACAAATTAACAGACAGGTCAAACCCTTAGGACTGGATTCTGAACTTAGTGACCTGAAACCATCAACATATGATCAATCTTTGACTGTGATCAGATGTTGGTATGGTGTGGAGAATAATGGATTCATCAGCAACACCTAACCCCGCAGTCAATCTCAACTCCGAGCTTATGAAAACTCCTAAAGCGACTTTGTGTTAGAGACAGCAATCCATCAGTGACGTCACATTGTCGTCACTTTTGGCTTCACTTTTAGAGAAACTGAGAGAGGTTTAAGATAACATTAGCTGCATAAATCCGCCTGCTGGCCACCGGCTCCAGCTCAACTAATTCATGCATCACTCATTTTATCCAACAATTATTTATAACATCGCCTAGAAAGATCAATGGGATCTAAACTTTAGAGCGAAAGTTCTCAACGACAGTTGCCTGGCACCCTCAATCATTAAAGATTATTTCAAGGAGAAGGGAAACCATGTTAATCAGTACATTAAGTCCTAGTAAGGCTGAGAATAAAGAACAGGTTCACTGCCTCTTCGACGACCATTCTAGCACGCAGAACCACAAACATGGTGGGACTCTGTCCTTAAACCACTGATGGATGACAATAATCTGACCTGAAAGCCGCGGCCATCAAATAAACGGACAAGAAATGCTTCTGTCCCAATTGCTGCCAAAATGAGGAGGCACCTTTGTAGAGACAGAGACACAGATGGGGTCGCACAATTTATTGTCTCAGCATTGACACTGTTAAGTGTGTTTGCAATACGCACACCACATGCCGCACAATGTCAGGCGAGGCAATTCAACTCAGCTAGGTGACATTTTAGATGTTTCTTTATGTTTTCAAGGCTTTCAAAACCAACATTTAGATCGCAGCACTAAATATTAACTATGCTGCCACTCAGTGGTTGTAACCATCTTGACTTGCGCCTACTGACATAACTACATAGCCTCCATTGAGTTATTCAAGGTATCTAGTGATAATTCAAGATCACAATATCAGAATCTAAATATAGCAGAAAAACAAAATACTGCAGTTTGGTGCAGTCCTTAGTAACGATAATGTGAATCTCCCATTAGCCTTCCCCAAACCAGCTAACGAGGAAGCTCAAACCAGTACATACAAATTAAAATGGAATAACATAGAATAGCGGGGGTGAGGAGGAAAAGAGCCAAGCAGACTTCCCAAAATAACAGCGGCTGCTGCTTAGTGGAAGTCAAGTGGGGCTGGAGGTGTCCCTCCAGGCACTGACAGTTACCTTGGGCAAAACACTGGAGAATGGAGAGGCACCTAGGGCAATTTCTAGTATATACCAAACCCGCAGACAATTTGTATCAAAGGTGGCCTCTCACTCGGTACTCCAATAACAACATACCTTCCTACGTATGCAGCCTGCATGGAGATAGTCATCCAGAGATGAATTTGTATCTAACAACTGTCTGCATAGTGTTGCCTATAAGTGCTCACATTCATGATATATCTGTAACAATAGACTTTATTTATAAAGCATTATTACACAGCACATCCGAAAGAAATTGTCAAACTTAAGGCAAAGAGACCACATTCAGAACCTTCAGCTACAAAACTGGTAAATAACTGTTTCATTATGCAGCATATTATTCAGTTCTGTTTATGACCACTGTCACCTGTGTAGCCTAGTTTGAGACATTTACTTTTGCTTGTTTCTTGTACTGCATTCATCTTTAGTCAATTACCTTTAAGTTAAACATTAGCACATAACTACATAGATATGCAGAAACCATTCAATGTTGCTCTGATTCTGGTAGTGATCCCTCACATACTTGATTTTACCTTAAGATAAGGCACCAAAAACATGTTTGAGGCTCTGTGACAAATGTAATTGGTAGAAATAATGGCATAGTGCTAAAATGTAACACAAGCCCGTCTATATTTTATAGTAGACTCTTTTTCTTAATTGCCCCCTACGCTTCTTGTTTCATTTAAAAAAAAACTCCATTCCATTCTAGACAGACAGATAGATAGATTACTCTTTTAATACCTGAAGGGAAATTAGGTTATCATAGCAGCGGGTACATTCAAAAACGAATACAATCAAAATACAAGGGCAAATTTAGAAACGATAAGAAAAAATAAAGTACTATATACAAAAAAAAAAAGTAGTTACAAAATAAAATACAATAAAATGCTGAGGTATCTAGAATTAAATGTAAGTGGAACACAGGGTGCAAGAGGATAAGGTGCCATTGTATTTGCTAGTGAATGACAGTAAATCATATCGCTACACAAGCCGGTGTCTGCTATGTGAATGCCTCAGATGACACATTTTATCAGCAACACATTGTAATTTCATACTTTACGATTTTTAATAGGCTGTAATAACTTATATATTTTTTGAACAGCATATTTGAAGCATGTAACTGTTTTTTTTTTGGTGGGGTTTTTTCTTGCTTTTTTTGCATGCAATAGCACTTCGATGATGGAACGCGTTCACTTTCTTCACTTGTGAGAGTGCAGCTCATATTACTAAAGGTGAAAACCAAAAACAAATACTGAACAAATATTAAACACTGCTGACTGATACAACAAAGGATGAGGTTGAGACCTTTTCACCTGGCTGGCGTGACTGACGCTCCAGACAGATGACACCACTGACTGGATGGGTCATTTAACTTTTGGAACTTCACCTGCGTTGAAATCAGTCCTGTGTAAACACTGCATTCTTCATTATGCTCTGAAGATGGCCTGACGCCAACATCTCAGTTACTAATGAGCAGAGGAATAGCAAAGACAACTGTTTCTTCCTGTTGTCGCTGCCCTCCTATTGCGCTGCGAAGATATTTTGACACCTGTAGCTACTCTTGACAGCTGAAATTCATCACTAGAAAGACAAAGTGATGCTTGGTGTTACCTGCAGCTGGTCGTTAAATCTGTCACGGCAATGTCAAGCGATGCTGTAATTCACCCTACATGTAGGCACATCTGGCTCAGCGATCCAGAGTGAGAGGAACATAGACGGAAAACTGGAGAGCTGTTGCTTTACCTGCCAACACCTTCTGTAAGTAATGTTCTCGCTATTTACAAGCCCATGAAACCATGCAGCTTCTCTAATGATAAGAAATCTAATTTGTGATATCATTAGAAGTACTGTAATAATACTCTTTTTGCTTTGAGGCGGCAAAGTACGAGGAGATATTTCAGGCATCCATTGTCTTCAAAAGTTGACTGGCAGCTGTAGTGAAAATGCTCTCAGTAGGTTGTTTTTTCACTCGCCTACGGCGCGCTGTGCGTTGGTATCACATGTGCACCTGGTTTTGAGACTGATTAGAGAAACTCCAGTTCTCGCTGAGTCCTTCGGCTCTATTTTGTGCAGCTGATGTAACGTCTCCTTCCTCTTAAAAAAGGCGTGAAAAACACAAAAGAACGAAGCGTTCAAATCAGGGGCTGGCATTACCTTGGCAATGCTTTGAGGCATTGAATTCAAATCTACAAAACAGAAACCTATATCACTGTGAAATTAAATATTCAGGGTACTCCTGACTCTCCACCAACAGGGTTTGTCTCAACCATTATAAAGTTTCCGCGAGAGAACAAAACTAACTGAATGACAGATCTCATGGTTGTTGGTGGAGGCGAGAGAACATCTATAGCATTTTCTGGCTGTTGATTATCATCAGCTCAACCCTTTTCCAACTTTCAAAGACGTGTGAAATTAAGTAAAATTCAATTCAATTCAAAAGTAAAATCAAGAGGAATTTCAGTCCTAGTAACAAAGTACGTCCATACAGGGCAGCTCCTCCTGTTGTGCAACTCTTAATAGACATATATCGTATAGAGCTGAAACAACTACTCGAGTAACTCAAGTAATTTGCTTATAAAAAATGGTCAATGCTTCGAGGCTTCGTTTAATTCCTATCACCCGCGTTACGTGGCCTGTTTAGCTCGGGGATAATTTTTCCACACTGACTGTTATTGCGGACACACACCACTGCGTTCAGATTTGAGTTGGCGTGATTCAGAGAATGTTTCAAGTATGGGATCATTTCACACCCAAAAAAGATGATAACAAAGTGCAATGTGTCTACTGCAAAGCAGAACTGGCGTACCACAACAGTACGTCAACAATGATCCAACATCTGAACCGAGAGCATACAGTTGTTAAGTGTCGCCGACACAAGCTAACGTAAACGCTGATGTTAGCTAATTTAACGTAGCCTACCATCGTTAGTTATAACGTATGGTATTTGTAGAGGCTGTAGCCTGATGTCAGTGTGACTAGATATCATGTTAAGATGTGGAAACTAATTTGTGTTAAATTGCAAGAGAGTAGTAGCCTACACCGAACAATTCTTTCCACACACATACTCAACTCGTCTCTCTCACTCTCCCTCACGCACACGTGCACACACAAACAAACACACACCCTGGCTTACTCCCACTGCTAGGAAGAGTTGGAATAAACACGTTTGTATAAATACTGCATGTTTTTTTCAGGAATAAAAGCCGATTGTTTGGTCTATTTAACAGGCCTGTCATTTTCGTTATGCATCATTTGGTATTGCTATTTGAAAATGCGAAAATGATTTTTTTAAATTAGATTACCCGATTAATTGATGGGACAATCGGTAGGATACTCGATTTGAAAAATATTCGATAGCTGCAGCCCCAATGTCGTATAAAAGAAATCCCTCCTGAGCCCCTCTTGTAAAAATACTCTACTTCAAAATCCCCTTCAGGCGCATTATGACCACACCTATGTCTCAGTCGCTCCAAATCAAGCACTTAAAGCCATCACAGTCAAGTCATGATACTAAGGAATAATCTCTTTGACTGCTACATGTCTGCCCTGGAAGAACGCAGTAAGTGGTGAATGGCAATACGGCAGCAAGGCAGCAGGCAGGCAGGCAGGCAGCTGGTCTGCAGTCCCCTGAGACGCTCTCTCTACAGTAATTATCATCAGTAGCACTCTGGAGACAGTCCTACCCCACTCCCTCTACCTAACTACTGCTCTACTTGTTCTCAACACACACACACACACACACACACACACACAAGCAGAGAATATGAGAAGACACACATGGGATGCGCTGTACACACTGTGGTGAAAAACAAAATTGTATGCTCTGACATTAGCTTTTGATGAAATAAATATCCGCGGCCAACTCCGATACACGCAAAAGCACTCAAGATCTTTCTCATGAATGCATCCAAGTGACAAGAAGTGGGGCACAGCGGCAAAAAGCGAGTGGTGACAATGATAAACAGCATTATTCTCTATTAAAATACCGCGCGGAGATGAGGAGAAACAAGGCGAAAGAGAACAGGTCTCATTCATCCTGCACGTCAAAAGTAGTCAGGATTGCTCAGGAGGATGCCCTCAAACACAAAAAGAAAAAAAAGGGGGTAATTGGAAATGCAAGCTCACATTAGTTATAAGGATGTATGAATGGATGAGCAAATAAGCTCTGTCTGCTTTTGCTTGCAGTTTTTTGTTCAGATAAGCCGTTCTGATGAAACACTTGGCTGACGTGAAAACACCAGAGGCTGTTTTCCAAAAAGGTCCACAAAACATGTACCTGGCGTTCCCTCTTAGGTCAGGGACACGCACATTTCCCAGAAGATCCCGGAGGTAAAAATATGCCACGACTCCAACCCATGAAGACGTGCAGTATTAATGTGACACAGCCCCAAAAACAGCCCATCATTGTCTCCATCAAGTTTTTACACCGTGTCTGCGTTTCCATTTTGATGCAGAGGCAACAGCGAAATCCTTTACAACGGAATTCAAATCAGGCAGGGGGAGAAAGAAGCCGAAGCCATATTAAGGAAGCACTTATTCCGTGAAAGAATTTTGCTTTCAGCAGGCTTGCAGCAAGAGTCTTGACATTCAGCGAGTGATCCCCAAATGTCACGCGCGCCGTGGCAGGGTCGGATACTAACTTTGTCTTCTCTCTTAGAAAAGTGCTTTTTTTTTTCTTTAGAGCCAAAAAACAGAATGTCCTACTTTCAGTCTGATCTTAATGGTTTCTTTTGATTAATGTTTTGATCGGAGTGTCTTAACTTTGAGAAGGCTCACAGCGAGGTGCAGCCCAGTTACATTATCAGTCAGTCAAAATTAAAACATGCTGGTGTAAGAAGGGGGGGGGGCAACATTTGATACCCTAAATAAAGCACGGTGTAATGAGAGTTGTTCAATATGTTTTCATTTTGATGGGTTAGCATTTGATTAATTAAATCAGCACTTTCAGCGGCTGCCCTCGGGGCAACAGTACAGAGTCCCCTGTGCTGAAAAGAACATCATTTGTCCCTGTTGCCATAAAATATCTTAATCAGTAAGGACAGCCACCCAGCACTATATATCTGGTTCAGTCCTTCACATAGTCCTTGTGCTATTTTAATGTAGCTTATACTCATGTTTGGCATTTTGCTGTTTTGTTTCTTTTAAAGTAATTTTTGTACACACAAAGACAAGTTATGCACGCAGAAGGTAGACAGTAAAGTATGTTCTGTTCTATTCTTTTCAAAATTGAAATAAAAATGTCCAAATCATAAAAACATTTTATATGTTACATGACATGCAACAATATTTGCTCATGAATAGGGGTATGACAATTCTGATTCTGAATCAAAATAAAGATGGATATGAGCAACCAATTATAGATTTCCACCATCCCTTACCCACGTGTGTCTGCTTAAAAAGACCACACACCTAGCTTACCAGTAGCCTGCAGCTGTACCTCCAGACACTTGAACGAAGACAATCAACTGGCTGGAGCTGGAGTAGTAGTTTATTTTCTTTTTTCAGAGATCCTGTATTGATTTGTCTGGGAGGAGGGTTGACTCTGGACAGATTTGAGAAACCTAACTTTGTAACAAAGTGTTTTTTAGGTTAGTTTTTCTTTTAACCTACATTTCTTCAGGGAGAGTTGAATGAGAGTGATGCTCTCTTTTCCAGGACGGCACTGTTAAGTCACACATTTACACATTCGCATCAGGAAGCTGCGCAGTACAATGAGCAGCTTCACTGTAGTGGTTGGAGTTAAGGGCCTTGCTCAATGGCACCTCGGCGGTGGTAATGAGGGAGGGGCAAGTGAACGCCTTTCACTTTCCCCTACCAGTTTCTATCGTTTGTTGATTATTCTTGAATCCCCAAAATGTGGTATTTTTTGTTGAACCTTGAAATCTTTATGTATGTAAAATATCATTTGAACTTGTCTAACCCTAACCTGCAAAAAGACACCAAGATAAAGACAGGCTGCTGTAAAATATGTCTGTATCGGTATAGTCTAGGAAAGGCCAGTGCCGATTTTAAAAAAACCTAATCTAATGCATAAAATCTATGCATTTTATGCAGAGGTCTTGACAAAATGTCATACAACCTTTGACTTTTGAGGTCTCATCCACATTCATGTACTGTATACTGCATTTATGTTGTCTCCTGCAGGTGATATTTCGTAGCATAATAACACTCAAATATGTTGGTGTAACTGTAACATTACATTGAGAGGACTTCTGGAAGTAATAAAATATTTTTTTAAATGAAAAAAAAAGCAAAAAAAGGTTAATCTTTAAACAACTAGAAAATGTTAAGATGTTTACAGAGTTTAAAAGTGTTTGTAAAAATGTATAACAAAACTGGCATTAAAAATAATGTAGCACGTGGATTCTACATGGTGGAAAATTAAGACAAGACTAAAGACAATACCTCCCAAAAGACATTTCCGAAAAAACTAATTGACATTTAAAAAACATTCACAAGTTAAAATAAAATACAAAAATAAAGAACAAAGACATCTGAATCATTGAAATGTGCTGAATAAACTATGTCTCCATATTGGCGCTTTCGTCACACAGCGCTCTGAGTGGCTGTGCCCTCATACAAAGACACTGAGGGCAGACAGTGTTACGGCAGCAGCTGCATCAGATTGCCAAGTCCTTGTCGCAGCTGTACTTATCCACAAGTGGCAATGAAGGACAAAATCTTGGTATTGTCAACACTACTCCCCAAACACTTCTTCGGCTGCTCCATATGGTATTTAGCATGGCATCGTGCAACATCAGGACTTCTCCTGCACGGCACAAGGCCGCGCGGCCTCGTGTTTGGTCGAGAGCAGCATGCACAATGTCAAGCCACACTTGTTGTGAGAAGTGTCATCGTGGTGAGGGGATGTCTGATCTTGGCACTTTTGCAAAGTCATTTCGACACATGCCACCACTTTGTCGTTTGCCCTTCTGTTAAACTTAAGGAGTCAATATCCTAGGGCTAATTTAAAGCAGTTGTCTTTATCACTATGAAAGAGTGGAACAATGTCAAAAAGTCACCATCTGACAGAGTGGCTCTGGATCCCATGGAAATTTATTAGAGCCATAAGCCTTAATTTACAGGAGAAGGTTACAAAGCAGGCAATCACCTTTGATCAGGCCCATAAACAGCAGCCAGTCAATGCTGCGCTGCTCGTTAATCTGTCACTCAAAAACTCAAAGGGTTGACACCGCAGGTCAAAGAACACATTTGTTTCTTGAATGGAGGTGAAGGCAGACAGGATGCAGCCAACAGCGAGTGAAGATGTGAGTCTGCCCTGGCAGTTGGCAACACTAAGGGAACATAATCTCTGAACACAATCCATCTATCTGAGGACGTCAGCACTGTCGTTTTAACAATCCAGCCAACGGCATCTTATATTAACGCCGTAAAAGTCACACAGGCGGTAGTTAATTTTCGATACTAATCAATTATGAATACATCAAGTCATTATGGTAAAGATGACTGCAGTTATTAATTTGATTGTTCATTTTTGAAGCATCCTGGTGTTGATATGATCCATAAAATTATTGCTATTATAAGCTGCCATAAGACAAGTTTTCTGCTTTAATGTATCATTATAAAGTAAATGTTAAATTAATAGATAACAGACAGAATAATGAAACCATCTGTGTTTTCATTGGTTCCTTATATACCTCGCTGTCTGCCACCGGTTGACCAGGAAAAGGATATTTTAACTGGAGATTCATTTCTATTTTGGACCAAATGATTAAATACATGTTTTCTGTCCACGTGTTGTGGTTACCTGTGACTCTGAGGAAAACGTTACACACAACATCACTACCTGCAGAGCTGAAAAGATGTGTTGATTGATCCATTGGTAAAACAAAATTAAGTAAATAAAAAAACTTAAAAAGTCAACTGTTTGTCGTTTTCAAGCAAAAATACATAAATAAATCACTGGTTCCACCAATCTGTCTTGTCATCTATATATATTTAGCCTGACTAAACTAAGCATTAAAATTGGCTAAGTTGGACTCTGGGCATTTTCTGATATTTCGTACAATTAGTTATTTGATTAACCAAGAAAATGGAAAATTAAATTAATCCATGATGACTATCACATGCAGCCTTATCAACAGGCATGCAAGCCCATACAATAGTGCTGCCATAACCAAATATCTATATCTTTACTCATGTAAACTTTATTTATTTCTTTGTTTTTTAAAAACCAAACAAAAAAAAAACAGGGAAATGATGACTTAACACTGTATTAGTAAGGACATGTTTGTTGTACAGCATTGTAATGTCAGGCATATCAAATATTTTTCATTGCAGTAAACTGTTTATGTGTTGATGATTCAGATACCAGTACAAATCCTACATTTGTGTCCTACTGTGCTTTCTCAAGCTGTGTTTTTCTGTGCAACTGACATCGGTGTGAGAACCTGTGGTACCCAGTACTCTGCTGGATGGAGTACAGCAGTGGACCTTCTGGAAAAACTGCTCTGATTGATGATGTGGAACACACATGCAAAGTGGCTGCCGCTGCCGCTGCTGCTGCGTGATCCAATCAATATCTTATAGGACACCTGAACAAGATCCTTCATCACTCACCACCCTTCAGAGGTCAATAAAAAAGTAACAAATTACTTTATAGAGTTTTTCCCCCCCCAACAGTTCATAAATTATGAATACAGATGACGCACTGTGAGGAGCTGCATTAAGGTGGGAGAGAACAGAAGGCATTCAGGATTTACCTTGAGCAAAAAACACTATCCAACTCACACAGAGCCTATCATCGTTAACAAGTCTCAATGGCTGGACAAAGTGCAGCTCCATTAGGGGAAACTCTCAAAATGTCATTCCCAGAGAGTCTATCCCAGGAAAAAAAAGAAAAGGCTGATGCTCTTCTAGCGACTGGGGCTAAGGCATCATTTAAAGCAGCATATTCATGAGTAATGCAAATCACTATTGATGTGGCCCGCGTGACACTCCTCTAAGAATGGGAAGAAGAAGCTTACAGGACTCCAATCAGCAAGAGTTCAGACAGGCCTTTGAGATCACTTTAGGAGGATCACTTTTTAAACGTCCTCCTAGTGTCTGTCCTTCTAATGACCACAGGGTGTTCGTCTCCCATCAAAATCTGCTCTAGTGAATTTTGACCTCAATTCCTCGACAAAAACAAAAAGAACAAAAAGCACAATCACCACAGAGAGTGTAGCAGAAATTCAAGTGTTAAACTGAAACAAAGCAGACCTTTAGGAAAACTTAAACCTGATGCACTGAAGCACTTTTCACAGTAAAAGCTGTGTGAAGACAAGTGAAGACAGCTGACTCTATTTTTAGCCACGCTAGTCGTGCTGCTCTATGGATGGCAAAGTCTGTCTGTCGATCTTAGGTGCACTTTGTGCACAGTGATAATTAGCAAAAGCTAGCATGCCAAGAGACTTAATTAAGACAGTGAACATGTGAAAATGTTATGCTAATGTTCTGTCATTTTCTTTTTAAACAAACAAGATTTAAAACATTTGGCATTTGACGCCTCTGCTGCTTTCAGATTTGTTTTGGTGGATTTGTCCTGTTAAAAAGGGAATTGTTCATTGTTTCTTTTGTTAAAATGAAGGTTTTGGATTTGTAAACAAAACATTCAAAGTTGGCCCAACATCACTGGGGAAACCTCATACTTTTGCAAGCTTACTAATCCAACCACTGACATCTACCTGTCCAACAGAAAACAGGCCAACTAGGCATTGCTCTTCTTCCCCATCCTCTCCTCTAGTGTTTTGCAGCAGGCGAAACCCCAGATTCACTCTCTTTGGAGAGAACTCTGCTGCTTGGCATTTCGCCTCCCCATATTTGCATTTTTTCCTCTCAGTCGCGCTGTTGTTGTTCGCGTCTTTCTCATTATAGCTAGCCAGCCAACTTCGTTTCATGCCTCTGAGTTTCAACACAAATGAGTTACAGACATATGATGTGGGTATGAAGACCTTTTAAACCCGGCATGAGGACGTATGTGGGGGGGGCTGAGGGATGACTGTTTTCTCGGCTGGGTGAGATCGGTTGGTGAGAGTGACAACAAGCAACAGCAGTGTATCATGTTGTTTCACTGTTGACATCATCGTGTGCAAATTCAGCAGACACGTCCCAACCTTACAGCATACCATTAAATCCACCGAATGATAACTAATAAAAAATCACTTAATCTGATAGCCAACCTGGCCTCGACAAGATTAAATTTAAACATTTACATATTATAGACCACGTTGGAGATCTTTTGAACACAGCAGGCGAACGACTGTTTCCAGAGGCACTGAATATCTCATATTATACAGCGGTATTCCCAGATGTCTGCTAAGGTTAAAATCCTCATTACTTGTCATGGCCAGACCCTAACCCCTTTGAAATGACACTGCCTTATTAGTGACGACAAATGACTGCAGAGTTAATTAACCAGAATGCTCCTTAAGGGGCATTATCAAATGTTTAAGAAAATTAACAGATCGCCAGTTCACCAATTCTATGTAATTGATTTGTTCCCATTCAGGTTATGCACTCGCCTCTTTTTTCCCCCCATCCATTTAGCTAACCATCCGGGGAGAATTTAAAGGGGAGCTTTATAGTGTCCACTTCCATGAGCATGGGGCCGAATCAGAGGGAGCAAGTACTCACAGCGACTATCAAAATCATTGCCGTACTGATTGCGGTGGAATGTTTTCCTGCTAATGAGGTGGCAGTTTGCTACTTAGTCGCAACTCATAAATACGGGCCGTCTTGCAATTAGACGAGCGCTGTGTAGTAAGCCGTGAGTGGGGTGACACGCAGTAAAAAGGAAAACGGAGGAGGCAAAGAAGCAGAGCTGATGTGGATTTTCTGCATAAACAGCGCGGCGTGAATCACAGGCATATCTCCACTTACAGCCAGCCATGTGGCAAGTGCATGCCTCGTGAAGCATTAGTGGGCCAGCTCAGAGAGCCTGGTCGCCTTGAACTGATAAAGCAATTGAGTATTGATGGCAGATTTGGTACAGCCGGCATAGATTTGGATGAGGGGTAATGGCAAGGATAACAGGGATGTAATCCTGTGAGCAACACTGGTAACACATAAGGCCATTTTGCCATTTGGTTTAATCAAAAGCATAATGACTCATCCCCACAAACATAATACAGGTTGATCACTGCAGAGTACATCCAGGCTTTTGCATCTATTTATCTTTACTTGCCTGATGCCCATACCACGTTCTGATGATGTCAATAATCGTGATGAATATTCAGCTTAGAAAGATTAGACAAATCAGGCACGGTCACACGTGGGGAACAAAAGATGTACTTTTTTGGCTCTCCTTACTGGTGCCACGCACTTGTTGCTTTCTACGCCCTTGCTCCTCAAAAAGCCAAGGTCGTGTCCGGGCCATTATAACACGGCGAGAGAAATGACATCTGTCTGTTCGGGAGCGGGGAATAGAGCAGTAGAGCAGAGACAGAGGCGGGAGCAGCAGAGCATGGCTCCAGGATTTAGATCAGTGAGATTTGCGTCATTGGCAGGTCTTTAGGCAGGGCAGGTCTAATCTCCTGCAGACAGGCTTAAGAGAGAAAAACCTGACTGTTGTGTCTCTACAGATAGGGATATCAGTAATTAGCATAGTTAATAAGAGAGGATGTACGGACTAGGGAGTCGTGTTCAAAGGTGTCGAGTCTCAGAGGAAGATAACTCAGTAATAATGAGAAGGCAATGCAAGGATGTGCAACTGTGTCAAAGTTTATCCACATATACATTAAGGCAGGGCAATATATCGTTATTCATATTCAGATATGAGACCATACAGCATCTTTGATGCTGGATATCATTATATCATGATAGGGACGTATTTTAAAGCTTTCCTGGATTTAAAGACTGTATTACAGTAAAGTGATGTCATTTTCTGAACTCACTGTTCTACTTGTTTTTCCTTTAACTTCCCTTTACCCACTCAGTCATTATATCTACATCACTGTGTTATTATCGTGTGAAAGTTGCAATACTCATCTCTACAGATAACACATTACAGATATTGATTCTGCGTGGGCTCTTTCCGAGTACTCCGCCTTCCTCCCACAGTCCAGAGAGTCCCGACCTAAAACAGCCCATCGGTGAACATAGCGCTTCATAATTGTTTCGTGTAAATCAAAACTGTGTATGCGTATTGCGCATTTATCAAACATTTAAAAGGATATATTCTGTCTATTCCATGGAAAATTAAGGGGGTTTAAAAGTTCCATAAAAAATAAATTAAAAGTTACTGAACTGAGTCAGGTTCAATCGAGCATCTCTGTGGGCTCTAGAGGAAAATTCAAAATGTCGATATATATAGACACTGATCAGCCACAACATTAAAACCCCTGACAGGTGATGTCAGTATCATTGATCATGTCGTTACAATGCAGTGTTCTGTGAAGTAACCTTGGGTCCTGACATGTATAACCAGTTGACACACACCACCATCCAAACATCACTGCAGACCAAGTACACCCCCTCATGGCAAGGGCAGACACCACAGGACTCCCCCCAGAAGTCTTGTCTCCATGTCAGAGCTGTTTTGGATTTACAAGGGGGAGTCCACACAGTATCAAGCAAGTGGCTTTAATGTGGTGACAGATTGGTGTGTATATGTATATAGTGCGTTGCAATAACATATTACAATATTATTTATAGGCTACATCACCAAAGCCCTGATGTACATCTAAGTCCACATATATTAACTTGTTTGCAGGCAAATACCCCGGAGCCACATTCATGAATTGCTAACTCGACCATGGCAAATCAATAGCACTACAGGAGTGATTAACTGCTGTTATCATGTGACTTGACGTGTCCAAGTTAGGTCTCTGAAAACTGCGAACCAAGTTTTATGCAAATGTTCTCGCAACTTTCAAAATTATCATGGAGACAGTGTCTCTAGGAAGAAGAACTGCAGGGTCAAACTCTGACATCCAGGAAAAGTGTCTGGGGCTCTGCAAGTTTAATGTCAGTTGCGAGGAGTCACTGGTGTCTTTATTGCCACATATTGTAGCAGCCTCGTTGCTCCGTCACAGTCTCACTCAGACAGGATCAGGCTGCCAGACCAACGCCCTCTAAACAACGTTCAGAGGGGGCAGCCCCGGGCAAACTCACTAATGAAGCCGGAATCATACTTACGATATGTTTGAAGGTCTCATTTCGAAGATGATGAATAATCTTGTGTGACAGCTGAGCGAAATCTTCAAAATGTTGCACTTTCGCTAAATTACAGCTGTCAGCAATCACTGACATTGTTTTCCCAGCTAATTTTCAGCCTCGGCCCCACTTTTCCCTCATTAGCTGCACAAGATCAACAGCACAAGTTAAGCTGATAGGAGTGCATTCACTCAGTGCATTCCCCATTTCAGAGGCTGCCAACATTTCCTAATGACTGCAGCCCTTCTAAATTATTGAAAAAGCCTAAGCACCTCACCAGCTACAGAAATGGCTATTAACCTTGGTGAAGCGATATTCAAATCCAGTTAGAGCTAACTTCGTCCTGCAGTATCCCTTGCGGGGAGGAAATGTAAATGTGTTCTTGCTGAGACAGATGGGGAAGCCGCCCGTCGTTTGAAGTTCCAGCAAAAGAAGTCGTTGCAAGCAGAGGGCTCTCCACCCCCCACTGTAAAATATTCAGGACCCCGTCTCATTGAGCCACCTCTCTTCCCAGTGTTTCCCTTCAAACCACGCTGGGTTTCGACACTGCTGGGTTTCGACACTGCTGGGTTAATACTAAGCAGGCGCACCTTACAAAAAAAAATGTAAAAACGAAGCAAACGTTTACAAATTCACTACTGTGCAGCGACAGTGAAAAACAGCCTGAGGATTATCTCGCTGTGCAGACAAGAATTCGGGAGATTTGATTTATGAGAGAGACGGAGAAAAAGAGAGAGGGAGAAGGAGAGAGCGGAAAGAAAAAAAGAA
>CAEMYA010000541.1:163050-175679 GCA_903131615.1 Diplodus sargus | reverse complement strand
AAGAAAAAAAAAAAAACACAACATCCCACTCCCCTTTTAAGAGCATCCTGAAGCCAACCATCTGAATATTGGGATGTCCTCTGCATTGTTGTTGACAAATCATCGCAAATTGAATTCCTCAGCTTAGCTGGCACACTGTCAGAGCTGATTTGATTCTATTGTAGAGATACCCGGCTGTCAATCCGTTCAGGCTCTGATACTGTGCTACAGACCAGAGAGAATCCTTCATCATTACTCTTATCACCTGGCCCGAGTGAGAGCGAGAGGGAGAGAGTGAGGGAGAGAGGTAAAAGTAATTGAAGAGAAGCTGGTACAAATCCAGTAAATGTGAGATTATACATTTTGCTAGCATTTAGCTTTTATGGAATGCCACTACATTCTGCACGCCGCTGACAACAATACGTTTTGCTGACAGACCTCCAGATTGTTGCAGATTGCATGGAGTCTTGCATACATGCAGGCGATGTGTGAACACGAGAATGCAGAGTAGGTGTTGCAAAGCAAAGCTGGGAAATACAGCTTACATACAAGAGGATAATTCAACACGATATATATATACACGACTGATATCATAATAATGTTATACATTTATGTGGGTAAGCATTTGTTATTATCCACTACAGCTTTTTGAAATTCTTTAATTTAACAATAAAAATGATATAAACAGCCTTTCAATCTCAATGGATAAAGTTCAGCTTCAACGTGGCTGTGTAATGCCTTGAAAGTTTGAGCTGCATTTTACATGACCCCTAAAGCTGCATAGTCCTTGTAATTTGTTCTCAAATATAGTTTGTTATCTTATCCATTAACTGCCACAATCCTAGATAAATCCTCTCAGCCACCTAATCAGGTCACCCACTGACTTCAGAGCAGCTTTTACTTTCAAACACGTTCTGAACAGTGATTTAGAGAAGACAAAATTTCGTCATTCTTCAAGAAGAAATCTCCTCGGTTGTTTGACCTACGCTGAAATCTGCCGTACATTCAGTCAGGGTTTTAAATTACAAGCTGCCAAGCCTGGTGTCAATTTGTCTTACTTGTGTTAAAGGGCAAATTCAGTACTGGACTTTTCAGTGCCTTCAGCCCTTTCCTGTTATCACATTTTGTAGTAATCTCTGCTTTGTACCACCAAGAGGCAGCATCTAAACTGTTGCTCTCCACTAAAACCTCAGTTTCAATCTCTCATATTCAACTGTGTCTATCTTCACCGAGTGAACAAAGCAACAGAATTTGGGATGTGTGTTTCTCTGATTGTCTCAGGTCTAATTCCTGGTGTTGGACGCTTAACATTTCCACTCTGCTGCTTTATTGAATGGTAGTACCACAGGTCATTAAGTTGTTGGTATTTCCTGCCTTTGTTGGAATTGATTTTCGTTATAGTTAACAATGTACATGACCATGCATGCAGGACTTAAATTAAGCTAGCCTAGTTATGGACTGCCTCGACCCTCCATAGCATCATAGTGTCTGTTGCATTGGTTTGTAAATGTCTTTTGGTTTTTTTTGTTTGTTTTTTTGTAACTGTTGTTCAGACAGAAATATGTATAAAAATAAGCATTTGTCATTTTTTTCTGATAAAAAAAAGCTACAAAACATTGCTAAATTAATTCACTAAAATAGTCAGCAGGAGCTCTAGATTGCTTCCTGATGACCATAGTAACTTGAGTCCTATTGCTGGGGATATCTCATGCTCATTTGGGGAATCAGTATCAATTAACGTTTTAATTTAATGGTGCTTGTTTGATGCAAACCTTTGCGTTTCAGGCATGCCAGCCATCAAAATCACACTATTATGCACATTTTATACCTTTATCCACATATCAAGATAAAAGGCTCCAACAGGGCAACACGGCAAAATCAGACATGAAAAAGTAAACATAACATGAGATTGCCGACTGTACTGCTTACACAGTGCCAAACAGTGTGTTCCTACTTGAGTGGAACAGTGTTTACACTATCAACAGGTGCCTGCTCTGTCCTTTTCCTAAGGACAGAGCAGGCACCTGTTGATAGTGACATCTGTGCGAGTGTCACAAATATTTATATATTCAGGATTCCAACAAAGACTGGATCTCAGATCCTGGCCGAGAAGAAAGATGCCGAACTGAGGCGGTGCTCATATCTAGAGCTGCAACTATTACCTGGTTGTCTGATGTTGATAGAGAGATTATGGATACATTTAATTTAAGTTTCCAAGCAAAACTGTCTAACAAGTGCTGGGCCCAGCTTCATAAATGTAAGAATTTACTGTCTTTATTGATATTCATAAAGAGTCTTTGGTTTTGGACTGTTGGTTTGACAAGAATAGCAATTAATGTCACTTTGGGCCGTGGGTAATTGTGATTAAAAGTTTTCGCATTTTTTGACATTTTACAGAACAATTCATTATGAAAATAATTGGCAGATTAATCAATAAAGAGACTGTGCTGACATCTGGCATTTAATACACAAAACACAGCTCTGCTTTTTTAAAAGTGCACTTGTTTGTTAGACATTATGGATCAGGGGGCTTCACTTCTGACTCCCTTCTGTGATTTGGCAGTATTTTTTTTCCATTCTTTTTTTTTTTAACGTTAAGGCCGAATGCTTTGTTTGCAAACAGGATGAGAATGTAAGTGGAATCATTTTCTCTTGTGTACAGAGACAGACCTAATCGGATAAACTCTGTGCGCTGGGGTTCACAGCTCACAAACAGACACCGGAGGATCAAAGTGCACGAGTTAGCCATATACTGGTTGCAGTGGTCAGGTATTTCTGCCTAACTTTGCTTTAGTACTAAGCTGTGGAAATGTACAGACTGTTAATCATTAGTAATCACAGATTAAGTCAGAATACTATGGGATCCTGTAATAGTCAGTGTGCTGCAGGACAATCATCTAACAATACATTGCAAAATAATCTTAGAAAATTGTGGTTTCAGTTTCTCAGAATTTGTCATGAACTGAGATTAAACAATGTCAGTCGCAGCTCTTTGTGCCTCTCTATCGCGCGCGCGCACACACACACACACACACACACACACACTATATATATATATATATTGCCATATTGACATTGTATCTAGTCCCTATTTATACTGGACAAAGTCTTCACACAGCCTGCTGAAGAGGTACTAAAACTAAACACATACGAATATATTGTAGAACCCCGACTTACATTGATAGGGTTTTTGCACTGTTTCAACGATTTGTCAATTCGCAGCTTAAGAACCTTAAACAATATCTTGTATACACAAAGACAAACATGTTCAAGTTACTGTAAAAGTGGCAGATAAACGCTCAGCTCTTTAGCAAGTCCTCAGAAAAGCTCCTGTTCAATGACTGACTTATCCTTCAAGAATGATTACAACTGTAACAGCACGGACATACTCTCGGTTACATCAGCAGCAGGCTGCCTGTCACACTCTTCACCTTTGATCTGTCAAACCTCTCTCTGCTCTCACATGCTAACCTGCTAGCCACGCAGCTACACTGACAGCTCCCCGACGCGATGACAACGGACGCGCGACAGCAGAAACCACCCGTGAGAGGCGAGCACCGCATTCACAGTAATGTAAGCTGCAAGAGAACCTTGAGTTTGTCGAGGAGTATGTTCTTCGAGGTTGCTGTCCTCAGTCCTCTTGCTGCAGCCTGGGATGCCATGGAAGCCGCCATGTTGACACGGAAGACCAAAGATGGATGACGTCGCGAGCATGTGCGAGTTAACACAGAGCCGTTCATAGGTCAAACGGCAAACAGGGGCGGGGCTTAGAACAGAAGCACCACGTCACACACAGTTCACTGTGCATTTACTATACATACGAACTAAACAGTGCAGTTAATAATATGGTGAGTAAAATCTTATTGTTAAATTATCATTTTTATTTTTATTATTACTATTATTATCATTACTGTGGTAGTAGTAGTAGTAGTGTCATTATCATTATCATTATCATAATCGTCACTATTATTATAAACATTATCAGTATTTCTTTTTCACCTTATCTTTAGTTTATTCTCTTTTTGTCTTGCTGCTCTGTTATACATTCTTATCTATGACTCAGTCACTTTTGTAAATTTTGCCTCTGGCTGTGACTGATAAGCTGTTGTAATAAGTGTATTTCCCCACTGATAGATTAATAAAGATCTTATCTTAGCTTATGGTCAATAGTGGTAGTAGTAGTAGTAGTAGTAGTAGTAGTTTAAAGCCAGCCTTCTTAGTCCAATAAAGTATTTGTATGTCTAAAATCTAGGCTAAACTAGGGAGAGCGAGATTCTTCCCCCTCAATAACTGTAATCAGTGAAAACATATTGTTTGAAAGTGTATTATATTATGCAATGAAAACAGTTGGGCTGTATAAGATGTGTGACAAGTTTCCAAAGATTTGTTCCCCCTCCTCCATATGCCTCACAGCGGTTTGGTCCACTGCCAGTCAACCTGCACCTCACACACCTGTCTGTGGACCATCTCTGAGTGTGGTGGTGCTGGTGGACGATTGTAATTAGATGTTTTGCAAAAGTTAACTTTTAAGAAAGGTGCTATTTTTCTCTCTCAAAGGGTTAGGTCCAATCACAAAAAAATGCTCGGTTTGGTTAGAAAAACACTGTGTTTTGCTTGAAATGGCTCCCTGTTTAGGTGGCCACAGACACCGCTGTAGATGTCCTGAGGTCTCGTTAAAAACAAATGGTTTTGTCACCTCAAGCACAGCTAGAAAATTCCCAGGGCTCTCCTCAAAAAATATTCAGTTTACAAGCGTTGAACCTAATTTACCTCTACCTTAATAACTAAAACACAGTTATAGTTAGGACTGCATTTTGTTCTGCCTGTTGCCTTATGGTTGAATCTGGCCAAAATACTTTAACATGCTGGTAAAACCCTAAACCCCATTTATCCCCCTTTTTGTATTTGTATTGTATTATTGTTGTATATATTACAATTTGTATAATTGTGTTTAATACCTATTTATATTGATATTTATATTGTAAAACGAAGAGCTGATATCTGTGTTTTGTTGTTTCTGAAATAATGACAATAAACATCTATTCTATTCTTTCACTATCTAGTACAGTTTAATTGTATGCATGGTAATCAGCGTTTCCTCTGTAGTATAACGGTTCTTTTGGCAGCACCTTTGGTGTCCCCTTCAGGAATTTCTGCTGAGAATATTTTCTGTTTATTGTCCCCGCCAACAGTAAAGTGGAATATCCGGCCTTGTTAAAATCAGAAAATGCATAAAATTATGGTCAAGGTCTACTCTTTCATTTCGAGCTACAATAAAAGATCCAGGAAATGATGTTTGATTCACAATAGCCTTTTCAAATCCATAATTCTCAAAATGTTTATGTTTATTTAAATCTTCATGAGGAAAAAAAAAGGTACTTTTTCCGGATAACTCAGGAACTGTTGGCAGACATGAATGCAATCAATCTATTTTGCTTAGAATAGATCATAGAGAACAGTGAAAACTGTTTTAATTGCAGAAAATAAAAGATTTAAAATATTGAGTGGATTAAGTGTTACTTATGTATGAATAGTGCAAAGTTACAGGGGTTGAATGGTGAAAATAGGCTTTTCTTGTTAATGTTTTGGTATCATGGTTAGGTTATTTTGGATTCCTGTCAGTTATTGTGTTTATTATTGTTGACATTTTGTGAGATTTTATAAAGGCTAAATATTAGATTGTCTGAGTATGTTTAAATGTTCATTAAGCCAACATGTGCTGTAATATGTCAGTGGATATACATATGATATTTTTGTTTCATTGCTGATTGATGTGCACGTCTCTTAAGCTCAGTCTGCTCCCATTGGTCAGCTCTCACAGGCCTGAGCAGAGCAGGCCCCGCCCACTGTGTTTCAGCCTCAGCTCTGCCAGTTTGGCATCCCCTGCTCTGCTTGTGACGTGGCTCTGTACAGTTGCCACATCACAACAATAAGGAAGTCCTAACGGCTCATTCACACAGTGACACAGTCACTGACGGCGAGCTACATGCATTTCTCAATAAATTAGTCATTTTGATACTTTCGCTGTATTTATATGACAAAATGGGAGCTTTAAGCTGTCTTTTGTGCCTTTAAACTCATCTTTACATCTTTTTATTCGTCAGGGGGAAAAAGTGAAAAGAGCTGCTCATTTCAATCACGTGATTGACATGACCTGTGTAGGCACTAAAAGAACATGGATTTTGAATGTCTGAGCGGCCCAATCCAGTATGTGACCTTGTGAGAGGGACAAACAATCACTGTGCTCAGCTGAGAGGTATTGGTACGGAGCCGAGTTAAAGAGCGTGGGATGTGTGAGCTGATCTTGTCTGAATAGCTAAATAGCCCACTCACACAGTCCTCCAGAGCCCTCATTACATGCCGCATCTTGAAAGGGCAGAGAGGGCAAACCGATCATAAAGAGCAGTGATTATGACAGAGGGGGAGAGAGAGAGGGATGAGATACTCACTTAGAAACCATCAGTGTCAGCAGGCTGGGGAGGACAAGACGGAGGGGAGGCGACAATGATGAACAGCTACATCCAAGAGATCTTTTTTTGGAAGCCCCCGTTATGGTCAAATACCTCAATCTACATTGTAAAACCTTGAAAAACTTTTGATATGTGCAAATGTAAACCCCTTTAATGTCAGCTGGGAGGGAGTTTATCTCATGTTTATTTGATATTTTTGCTCTTAACCCCCTTCTTTTGGGCGAGAGCTTCTCATAGTCAGTGATCCATGTTCCACACAGTGAAATATTCTTTTGGCGCATGCCGTCCTTTCGAGACTAACCATAGTAAGAGCCCAAATGAAGTGAAAAGTGCTGCACTGGCATAATACTCTGGTATGTCAACAAACCCTGTCGAATGCATAAAATGCCTGCCCTGTCTCTTTGTGTCGGTGAAGAGTGGCGCGCTCAACTAAAGTGGAAGAATTCACTAAGAGCCAAAGCAAGCAGAGTGACTAAAAGATGATTCACTTGAACATTCTCAGGCTTTTGTTTCTTTTCTTTTCCTTTGCCACACCAGGGGCATTTTCTCCTCTCGAGGGAACTGATATGCAGACAGGCCTGTCAGAATATCAATGGCCTTTACTAATGCAATTCAACTTTTCTCATTTTGGATGTTGTCCTGTCTCGCAGAACAAAAACTCTGTTTTTGTTCCGCGGTGATAGCAATCATGTCATTATTCTGCTGGAATACAAACAACGTAGTGCAGCTTTTTCTTCTTCACAGAGCACTTTGCTGACATTTTTGGTGGGCACCTCACGAAGACGCTACAGTGATATTTTGGATAACTTTATACTGTCTCATACCCAAAATCATGATTGCTTTTCCGGATGTATGCTCATTTTCAGAATTAATGGAGTGGGAAAAAAAACATTCTTAAGATCATAATAGTTAGTAAATTACACCAATTGCGTATTGAGTTCTTGTACTTGCTTCAAGTGGTTCATTAAAACAGAGTTTAAATCCAAGAGTAAACGTCAACACTCTAAACACCAGACTTAAAACTTAAAGCTACTGTCAGTGATATATTATTTTGTTAAAATAAGTGTTGAAAATAAAATAAGTGCTCTTTCAGTAACACAGAAAATACACATTCTGGTATCCCTGCACACTTCATCCAATCAGGATAGAGAACTCCACAAAGTGGTTACTGACTTGCAGAGAGCAGGATCCTACTGTGCTGCTATGTCTGGCAATTAATGAAGCGCATTCATGTGGTAAAGAGGAGGGACAGGATTGCTAACTGCTAACACTTATAGCAGCTTTAAGATTTTGGACAGGGAGTTATCAAGCCACTGCCGAACACCAGCTGTTTGTTTTTTTTTAGATTACATGAGATTTGGATTTTACATGCTGCATTTATCCTTTCACTTACATGCATCACCCCCTTTTAAGATATATTGCCATTAATCCTGTCCTAGAGAGGTATTCATCAGCAGGGATATGAAAAAAGAGACACTGGAAAATTAAAACTAGAGATCATCTTGCGATTAGATCACACCAGCTACAGCACCCATCCATATCCTGACGTTCCAACCTGTGCGTTCTCATTACTTATTACTACATTATTACATTATTACATTACTGAGTCGTCATTTTTATTCAAACTCAGCCTTTATTTTGGCTACACACAATAGCCAGGAACACCTGTAGCAGTCATCTTCAGTGTCATCGCAGGTCAGGCAGACGTTTAAAGTGCATGTCAACAATTATCATTAAAATGTTGGTAAGACCTATTTTTCCTTGTATTACATTTATTCATTCAATACATTTTTTTTTCAAAAGTGAGAAAGAATAGATGTTTACTGTCATTGTTTCAAAAACAAGGAAACATGGATTAATGGATAAATTAAGTACTGACCCTTATTATAAATCAGATCAATAAGTCTCTCAATAATACACAAATATATTGTGATACAAGAGAGCAAGGATCAAACTGAAAAGACCGTGTCTCAAAATGAACACACACACAATGTGTGGGAGGACTACTTTACTGTAAGTGTGAAAAGCCTCCAAAATCATGTGACAAGTTACACTAGAATGCATACATTTTCATCATACTCTCTGGTTAATTTCCCTACACTCTTAATTGCCCTATGGGTAATAATAACGTTGCACATCCCATCTCTTCTTCCTTCTGCTCGCCTCCCCTGAGGAGAAATGTGGAGGCAGAGAAACTAATTTGAGGTTTCTCTCAGTAATTCATTGTCAGCTTCCGCTCGCTGAGCTGCAAGCCGTCAGAATAGCAGAGACAGACAACCGCAGCTCCCAGCAGGCCGTGCGGTCAGCTCTGACCCCTCCCTCGCACTTGAATAACAGCGGGGCGCTCGGCTAACAACCCACACGCGCTCACAGCTTGGGGCTGACACCTTCAGTCTGGACCACACTGTCGGCCTCTGTTCATCTGCCATCGCCCTCTCCTTCTCCTCCTCTGTCTCAGGTGTCTCTCTCTCTGTCTCTGTTTCCGCTCGCTGTGATGCCTCCACTCCTTGCTCGCCCTCTGTTGTTCTCCCCGCGTCTCTTTTGTTTCTCGCCTCTTCCCCTCCGCACGCCTTCTTTTCCCTGACCTGCCTGTTAACCACATTTCCCAGATGTGGGTTCAAAAAGAGAATTCGGCACGGTCGGTCCTCCTGACTGCAGGGCCCTCTTCAAAAGTCATTGACACAATGACAGCAAGGTTTCTGCCCATCTAATTAACGTGACTGGCTGGACAGCATAGCAGCTCACCAGAGAGGAGAAAGGAGAATTCACCAGCATCTGAAAGGCTTTTGCTTCACCGTCTGTCTGTCTCACACACACACANNNNCTCTCTCTCTCTCTCTCTCTCGCTCTCTCTCTCCTCTCTAACCCTAACTCCCTCTTAAAAGAAGGCCTGGACACTTTAATGACCCTCTTTCTCGGACTGAATGCAGATAGATCCATTTCATTTTATTCCACCAGACATGTCCAAGCACCAACCTACTGGTTTGACCTCTGTGAATAAATGTATACGATGCACTGAGGCCAAAAGCGCGGCAGCGCATGCGAGAATGAGAGCACATCAGCGGCATGCAGAGTCTGAAGGTGGCAATTCCGCTTCGTAACAGCGCCGCGACTCCGCTCAAAGCTACAGTTTTAGACTCTGTTTTATTATATGTTTACATATAGATTTATGTGGCATTACCCACCCAGAGAACAGTTTTGTTTTCTATCCCGCAGAATACCAAATGAGTGAGAGAGATGGGGAATTAATGCACTTAACTGCTGAGTCAACAAGCGAGGAATCTCGCGGCTTAGTCGCACAGACAGCGAGCAGACTGCCTGACGGGGAAATTAAAATAGGCAAGAAGGACGCCGCGGAGACCTGAGAGTGACGGAGAGCACGCGGACAAAGAGAGAAAGTGAAGGAGATGGGCAGCAGCGGGGACGGTCACTGCCACCCCCTGCTCAGCACATCTTTTGATATGACAGACGGCAAACATAATTAGTCATCGTTTTCTGCGCTAACCCTCAGAGTTCACAATGTCACGGCCATGCATATGTATGAGGCTGAGCCCTTCCTTTCATCCTCCCATTTGCTCCCAAAGAGTTTGGACAGATTACGACCCAGTAAACATTTTTGCGCTCCAGAAGCAGCGCGCGGATGACTTTCCCCGAGTGTCGACTGCCATACCTTTCGCATCCCCCCTGCAATAACTTTCAATCTTTCCACCGTGAAATCCGTACCAGCCCAAGAACATAAGATTGTCAAAGCTCGGCTCGTGTGTGCTCTGAATGTCAGCGCCGGAGAGTGAATCAATACAGCGACAGGAGCTGCCACATCTTAGCTATCTCTCTCCCCCAGATGTCTGACAGCCGCACTCAGCTGGAGGCCCTCCATTAATGTGCTGTGGAATAACATAGTCAGTGGGTCTCCATGCTTGTAGACAGATGCATCAAACAGGTCTTGTGAAGTGATGGGCCTACAAGTGTGTGATGCTCCTGCAGGTTTTTTGCAGCGGTTCCCTGGATGGAAATAACCAGCTCTGATCAAAGCGGGGGGGAAGACATAATATTATGATATCACATGAGAGAAGCACTCATGGAGGTGATTGATCTGTTAATCATGTATGCATGTGAGCGGATGCACGGCGAACCATTGGTGGGCTCCTCACTACATCTTTAGATAGATACAGAGATAGAGATATCATGCAGCTCATATTCATCTTAGGGTTTAGCTGCACTGCAGAGGGGAGGGGGCCCGGGTGGCTTTCTCGAACAAACTTCACGACAGAGGAATGTTGGCTTCAATAGATGGCCGTTTTTTCCTTATATTTTTTTCTCCAGGCTTCGGCATCGCGCGCAGCGTGGCGCGCCGCACTGGGGAGCACGGAATTCATAACCCAAACAAAGCCAAACGCCGCACCTGATAAACACAAAAGACACACACAAATGCCCCCACACAAACAAACACAGGGTGGAGGCCAGCAGAGGCCTGGCAAAGTGCTTAGATGTGCATATGAGAGAGTGAGAGGAGCCAGATTCCCTCACAAGCCTCTCAGCACACGCTGAGCCACCTTCGTCACTAAAGGGGGACTGGGTCACGCTTTAAAACTTTTAGCTGCTCCTCTGCTGCCTTTCATTCCCCTTATAAACCTCCAGCACGTCGCCGCCCTCCTTGCCTGTGACCTCGAAGAGGCAGCGGGGTGCCTCTCATCCCTCTCCCTCTGAAGGCAATATCTTCACATGGACAAGAAGATGCGCAGAGACAGACGGGGGGGTGGGGGGTGCACGTTGGCCAGCCTCTGAACTCATGGAACATAAAGTAAACATGATTGTTGCACATGAAGCTCCAGGCACGCTATGAGAGATATTGAGTGTCTTTTTTTTTTCCCCCCCTCACTCTCTCTTTATTTGAGTGTTTTTCATGATCTGTGGATGCACGCTCGCCCATCCCCGGTCAAGCATGAAAAATGCATGCAGGTGGGATGGTCGTAAATGTCAATAGAGAAATCAAACAATCAGGATGGTGCTGAAGGGGATGCTGGTGCGATAAATCATGTCGCTGCTGACGGAGGTCACGGGGAGAGGAGGGTGGGATAAGGCATGGTGGGCAAGGTGCAGCTTACTCAACCACATGCCCGAGGGAATGGCTCAAAGACACACTTTATTCAAGGGTGTGATTCAGAGTGTGACTCTTGATGCAAAGTCATTTGTGACACAGTGACCTTTGCAGGCTCCCGCTCTCTCTCCCAGAGTTATTTCTTTGATTTAAGCCTTGTGTTACCGCCTCTCTCTCGTGGGAAATGATGACAGATACACCCATGGGCTCGAGATTAGCTCAATAGGACATTATTGCCTACATCAGAAAAGCTGCTACACGGCAAGATCATTGATGGATGATAGCTCCTAAAATGGTTTTCCCGGCGAAATGATATCCAAATGCATTTTTTAGTAGCGAAAATGTTTTCTGCTCTTGCTGTTTCTGCACGCTGACACGCGATGATTAAACTTCTCGGTTTTCATCACATAATAGAGCTGGAAATAGCAGTTGGTTATTTACCACACTGCCATTTCCCATTGCCAAGTGAAGTATTACTTAAATAATGCAATGACCGTAAGCAGATGTGAATGTCATCTCAATAGCCTATACCCACAGTTCAAACTCCCAAGGCAGCCAGCCCTTCCACCTTAAAGGCAGATGAATAACTAAGGCACAGTAACACTCTCCGTGTGGATGAAGGGAAGAGAAGGAAGGAGTTATCTGAGGCTCCATTAACCTTGTTTGTGTAGAGGCACCTCCACTATCCTAAGCCCACATCGCGTGGAGAACCTCAGGGGACCCTCCACTAATTAACCTTGTGGAGACACCCTCAGTAGAGGGAGGCTGGGGCCGGAATAATAAGGAGGCCTTTGCCAGGCCATTAGCAGGAAGATTAACACATCCAACTTTCAAGTAGCTTTTTGACACAAAACCAATATTTGTCTGCACTGGCTTGGTCCGAGCTGTGACACCGCTGAATTCTAAGTGACACGTGTGTTTCAGCGCCTCGGAAAGCTCAGCCGTCACACAGCCTTTTTTCCTTGGCAGCTCTATTACGAGAGGGCCTGGTGTTCAGCTGAACATCTGTATACAGAATGTGTATAAATATGTATTTTTTATTGTGCATTCTTGAATCACCATTCTCCTTTTGCAGTACAGGC
>CAEMYA010000541.1:135803-162412 GCA_903131615.1 Diplodus sargus | reverse complement strand
ATTCAAATGTGGTGTTATGTAGAATACATTTATCAGGTTGGGGGTCCATTAGGAACATCTTTGATCTAAATCCTCTGTTGTTGTTCTATGATTAGTCAACAGTGTCCTCTTAAACCCTGAGTCGGGTCCTGCATAGTCCACATTCCAATTGCAGTCGTTTCCTGTGTGCACTGTGTACTTTATATTCAACTGGACGTTGAATTAGTGTTTGAAGGAAACTATTTACTTTACATGTCTGAATACATAAAAGGCAACAGAATGTTTCACTGTAAAACTGAATTTGGAAGACATTGTGTCATTTCCCCCAAAGATCCAGATGTGCTTACAAGTGAGCTATGTATGAACTTGGCCACCTGTTGAAGCAAGGTCACTCCAACAACGTATCACCAGTTTAGCTTAGTTAGCTGTGCAGTTAGTGGTCAAGACTGTGAACTTCTGGTGTTGTTTGGCTGGGGCTAGCTGGTTAGCATGCTAACACAGCACAAGACAGACGTATTTGACATATACATATTGCACTTTAAGGTGATCAGGAGCCCACTTAAGATGGGTCGGTCAGTGACTCACACAAGTTTTGATTAATGCTCACCACATAGTTGCATTGTCTAGGAATTAGCACGGTAAGAACATACTGATGATCCTTTCCATTATCATTACTGAGATTCTATCACGGTATGTTCAACAAGGGCTGAACATGGGAGCTGATAAAAAAAAAAACAGTTTCTGTTGAGCGGTGCAGATAAATGCGTGAAATGGAGACGAAATATATCCCTCGAAGATTTGAAAAGTGTCACCGTAAACATGTATGTCTGCTAGCAAGTGAGAGATCTCTGACTGCTTTTTATCTCATATTGCCTGACATGCTGGGATTTGTGCCAGTCGTTGCGTTGAAAAAAAGGAGAAAAAAAGCACACAGAGGTGAATGTGGCTCTGTCTCACCAGCTTTTTATCGGTACGTGCCATCGCATAGCTTGTTTCTGCATATGATCTGTTTCAGCCTTTATCTCCTTTCTTTATTTCCCCTCCCTACAGTGTGTTCTACTCTAACTTTATCTGCAAAACACACCTGCACAATGTTTTGGTGGTTGCCACATCGCTATCTCGCACCCCTTCATTAAACTTTACAGCCGAATAAGGAAGTTTTGCACTTCCACCCAAGAGAAAATCCACAGAAATCGGGGAAAAAAAAATCCAAGGCAGCACTTTGAGACTTCAAAAGAAAAAAAGGAACACAATGCATTTGAATATCTAACTCCCCCATGCCATTTCTTTATTCAGCGTCCACCCACGGAGAGAAAGAGAGAGATGTCATATCTGAAAGGTGACTGGCTGTTAGTCACACTTCAATGGGAGCACTGAGGAGGTGGTCAAGGCTGAAAGCAGGGAGAATTATCACCTCTTAACCCCTCATTGATTTGGACGTATTCTATTGTGTTATGCAACATTGTGAATTCCCAAAGAAATGGTGTCGGAACGACTTTGTATATCGGAGCCGGGGCGACAGCATGGTGCGTGCTCAGAGACCTTCTGGGCTTCATGCATAATGCTCTTTGTGTTTCCTGGGAAGGATGGACGAGTGACAGGGAGGACTGAGTCCCTTCCAGAATCTCAAATGGATTACGCGCACTTTCTCTCCCTCCTCGCCTCGCTCTCCCTCTCTCTTTTATAGCGTTCGCTGGAAACAGCCAACGTCATTGATGTGGCCTTTTTCCCGCGTGTGGCATGAGAACAAAGGCAGCGCGGTTCCTTAGCATGCTATAACCGCTATCGTTCTCCCACTCTTTCTCTGTTTGTCCTCCCCTCTCTATTTCCATTCGCTCCGTCTACCTTTCTTTCATCTCTCAGTTTTTTAATGATTTATTTTTGCAAGAACGCCTGACCTGCGCCCTCACTGAGTCGAAAGTGTCACTTCAAAAGAGGGATTCATGTCAATTATTTCCATCTGAGATGGCGACAGTGATAAGACACGACTGGATATTCCACAATTATGTCTGGCAGTTTTGTTTATAATGGCACTTACTTCGTTTCAAGCTGGCAGCTGGATACGCATTCTTGATAAGCACCTCACCTTGAACAGAGAGGGGGTCGTCTTTCATTACTGTGAAATGAAGCTAACTTGACATGTGTAGCCATAACTTCCAAATTCATTAGAAAAGCCTAGTTCCCATTACAGTGGTCATACAATATTCCCAAATTTCATCAGGCTGCGTTTCATTACATAACGGCGCAGGGCCCATTAGCCCGTTGCACCCACATTTACAACTCTATGAATTATGAATCAGTTTCCTTTCATCACAGCTGGAACGCTCTCCCTGATGTGCAAATTACACTCAGGAAAACAACCTCGGCCCAGCCAGAGTTACTTTATAGAATCCGAAACCTCCAAACAAGTCGGCGCGGACCCCAGACGGACCCTGAAGAAAAAAAAGCAGCATTCTATTCATGCACTGGTCAATCTGGAGATTTTATGTTATATTATCTTTATATAATAGTGGAAAGAAGATGTCAAAACACACAACTGGGTGTTTATCTTAGCGCAGATTTCTGTTGTGGACGCTTATGCAAATCACCACATATTTCATTAGATAACCTTAGTGTCATGTTTAAGCATAAGAAGACCAATACAAAAAAGGAAATAACTGTCTTAATGTAGCTCATAAACTGCAGAAGTTTCATGGTGATATCTAAGAATGTTTTTAACCAGATCACAATCTTTTGGCAGAAATATGTTGAAATAGAAATCTTTAAAGGCCGTTTTTTCTCACATTGAGTTGGTAAAACGTAAAAATAACTGTGGCCTAATTATTGAATGATAAATCTATAGTTCATATAGCTTAACATTAGTTGCTAATATTTTCCCTGTTAACAAACTGCTGTTTATTGTAAAGTTGCATGTGTGGTAAATGGTGAGTAAATACTGTGTAACTGGAAGACCATTAAGTCGCAAATTGTGTTTATAGGCATTAGGATTGCTTTATAAATGGTTTATAAAGAACTGACTTGTAGAAATGACTATGAAGTATTGTTTGATTAACTATTCATTAACTATTTATTTATATATATCATGTCATAAAGTGTGACTGTCCAGTTTTTTTTTTTGCCCTACTCTCAGCAAGAAATCTCCACTCTGCACTTAAGTTGTCGCTATCTATAATCTCATTTATTCATTTAGATCCCCATTTGCTACTGCAGAGGTAGTGTCACGATTTAAACAGACAGGGGACCCAAGCGCAAAACACACATGCAAGCAACTGAATGAAAAGACAGCTTTTAATAACAAAAGCCGAAAACCAAAATCCGTTGACGCAAAATGCAGGGGCCGCACACGAGAGCTAAACAAAGCACAGACCAGCATACCAGATCAAACGGCAAAGTATCAAATCAAAAGGAAGCAGCACCAACCATGAATAAGGAAGGAAAAGGCCAGAAACACAACGCGGGGAGATGGGAACGGGAGACACTGGAACAAACGAACTGCCAAAGAGCAGGGAGCGCACAGACTGTATACCCGAGGGAGGCCGGGATAATTGGAGGCAGGTGAAACACATCAGGGAGGGGCAGACAATCACAAAGGCGGGAAAATGGACAACGGGAGGAAGCAGAAAGTGAGACATGACACAGGAGGATATAACTTAAAAAAAAACAAACAGGAAAAAACAAAAACACAAGCTCAAACTATGACAGGTGAATAATATAAAACAATTAAAAAGCACAGAGGGGACAAAGAAACAGACAAACCGTGAAACAGCACCGACATTATGTTGACCGTCATTACAGCATTTTATAAAGCTTGACAAGCACAGTAAATGATACCGCATTGATCATATAGTCAGATATTACATATGGAAACCTGCCTGATGTGGAGAGAGGCTGCTGTTCTGTTCCATTAGATATTTTTTCAAACTCGTTTAAAAAAACAGTTGGACTATATAAGACGTGCAATGTGTTCCTGTGGCCATTACTGCGAAAAGTCCATGGTACGGAACATTCTGGATTTTAACAATGAATATTACCATCCTGTCCCTCACCAGTGACCAACCCGAGGTCCTCTGCGTTCTGATGATGTTGGTCCTTCTGTTGCAGTTCACAGTGAGACGCGCAGCTCCGTTCTCAGCTAACTGCTTTTTTCCCCCAAGTCTTCATTTGGCCACACCGCTGAACAGTGATCCAGATGAGCAAAGGTCTAATGTTTGAACAATGCATTGTTGTGGTAGAAATTCAATAACTGCCAGCTCCTCTTCCCATAGCTGCGACTGTTTCCTACAATCTGCTCTTTAATGTTACTTCCGGGAGTTTGGCTTCCTCTCACCTGCTCCACAGGCGCTCCCCGTATGATTGTAGTTATCTTTTTTTTAAAGCGCTAGTCTAGACAATCTGAGGGTTATGTTTCACTCACAGCCCGATTTATAAAACAATTTGTCTCTAAAATCATCGCAAAAAAAATAAATTAAAACATTAAAATGAATAAAAACAGATCCATAATTCAATCAGTAGAAACCTCTGACTCTAATATAGAGTCAGCAGAAGAACACAGTCATTCTGACCCTGGCATTGTTCGGATTTGTGTTCTGAAAATGTTTTGCAAATGAGTGCATATTTAATTAGATAATAACTCGTCTGCATGAATACAATTACAATCTCACAAAGCTTGAAATACAAAGTATAGTTGTCTTAATGTGACTACTCAGCTACTGTATCCATTGTTTTAAAATGTCACCCCGTTCACCTGTATCGTCTCCAAAATGGCATTGACATCTCTGAACCTCGTCTCCTTTATATGTGTATACAGTAGATACAATATTCAAGACAGCTCAGCCCGGTTTAAATATTCTGCGCTTGACTCTTTCACTGACAATAAGTTGGAGCTAATAGATAGCTGCAGCCTGTAACGCTCCCCTAGAGGTGGACTTCAGGACCGAGGACGTATTAACAATAGATGTGTACTCACAGCACTGGCCCGTCCACACGATTTCTCAAAGCCTGGGACTCCCTGTAGTGCTTTATAATGCTCTCAGATATCCAGGTCAGCCGCTAGCTCCATTCACACTGCATGCAAGCCCATGAGCAGAGATTAGTGAAACATAAATCAGGGAAGCGAGAGAGGAATGGGCCCCCGGCGTAATGCAGAGGCGATTATGAACTCAAATGTGCACTCTTTTCAATAAAAACATGAAATATGATCCGGCTGCCGGAGTTTTTGAAAGACACTTACAAGAACGTTAACAAGACCTGTTCGCCGAGGTCAGGGCACGGCTACAAGACCCGCTCCTGATTCAGCCCGATCCTGTCGTGTCGAGTTCAGGTTCGTGAGGGTGAAAGTGGCGTGACAAATCCTGCGTCATTTCATTCCCATGGCAACACTAAGGATGATGAGGAAGATGTTTTGAAGGCACACTGAATTGCACCTGGTAATATAATGATTTTGTGCATCTCTGCTTGATAATAGCCATTAACATTCCTGTGTGAAAAGAATTGACTATTCGATTGATAGACCGGGCTCTGAGAATGAGAGAGTATGGATAGGGGCAAGGTTTTCTGTACACGTTCTATGTGGCCACAAAAAAAAAAAAAACCCACAAAGCTCTCAAGTAAAAATAGAGGTAGAGGAGGAGGACATTCGTCATAGATGCATCATAACAGCCACATAATGGGCCTTCTTCGGGCCTATGCGCCCTTTTATCCACTGTGCATGTACAAAGAAGCCTTGATAGTTCAAAGCACCGATCTCCAATCATTTCAGCATGGACCAAAGGTACAGTTACTGGAGTGAGTCGATAGCACACTGATCGGGGAGCCTGGAAAGAACAGGGGAACAAAGTAGTCACCCACTCACCACGGAGACCTGAGGTTCCACCCACGGTCCGCGCTTATGGGTCAGCCTCTTCAAACCAGGTACGTTAGAAGGAAGTCAGTGAAGGGTCATGACCTGTAGATACTGTGTGTACAGACTGTTCTATACTCACTGACTTTCTTCTGTCTTTACACCGGCCAGGCTAAGAAAAGGGGCATTAACCCTAACTGACTGAATTCTCGCTTTCAATAGTACGGCACCTCCAGTGTGGATAAAGGATGAGCTCCCCCAAAAATGAAAATTCACTCAGTATCTACTAAACCCCATGCTGCTGGAGAGGCAGGTGAGGGTTCGTAGTCCAGTGTGAGGGGAATTCCAGCTCTTTTAATAGAGCCGGTTCTTATGGCTCGGCTCACTAAAAAGAGCCGGCTCTTTCGCCTCCCAAGTGGCTCCTCAGATTTTTTTGTTGCTTAAATTAATGTATTACCAAAAATAATGAAAAATGATGTGTAAAATTAATTACTAATGTACAAAACATACATTATATCAAATGTTTATTATTTATAGGGCTTATTATACTTAACATGGAACATGGATGGAGTGAATGAATGGAGTGCTACAAAAAAATGAATTTTTAACTGGTTGCAGTGTTGTACTACAGACACTGTAGACGCTGCAGCAGCAGCAACAGTTGCAAACTGACAAACTGGCCCCTTCATTAGCAGCAGGTTCACTTGGTTGTCTTTTTTCTTACCAATGCACTGATGGATGTACAGTTCTAATGTGCCTGTGCAGGGTATTTGTAGAGCCTGCTCCACTCATTTTCTCACCTTTGCAGCGTGTTGTCTCTGTGTCTGTTCTCTCTCTCTCTCACTGGTTTGCTATGTCTGTAAGCCCCTCCCTCAGTGCGGACACATGGACACCACCACACATCATGTAGTTAACCAATCACCTGCGGCCGTGAACAGATAAAAAAAACCCAAAGCGGCTTCGGCTCCGGCTCCCTGGCAGGAGCCGGCTCCAATTGTTCACTTCAAGGAGCCGGCTATAAGAGCAGTTTCGTTCGCGGCCGTCACATCACTAGTAGTCCAGCAGACGTTTCCAGAGCTTCACAAAGAAACAGTGTTTCAACACGCTCCTAATCAACCGAAGCAGATGGAGACTTGTTTTAAAATATATTTAAAAAAACACCTGGAAAAAACACAGAAAATGGCGCAAAGATTCCAAATGGATTTGAAAAGACAATATTTAAACCCTTGACATGCACTTGTGTGCCAATTTCACTTTTAGCTCAGCAGCTTCAGAGAAGATTTCAGCTTTAAAAAGAGTGTAAATAGCAAAATCAAGTTTTGAATCTGGGGCCTCCAGAGACCAGGATAACACCTTACGAGGGGTTAGTGCCATTGTTTTTTGTTTAAAAAAAAAATCCCCATCTACTTGAGGGTACCAACATGAGGGTAGTTAATGACTTACTTTTCAGTTTTCCTTTCCTTTACCCCAAGGCAGGTGAAAGGAAATAAACTATGGCTTAGTTTGGGCTCCGCAGCCAAAACATCTAATTAAGGTTAATATATATGATTAAACAACTAAAACACTTGGTTATTGTTAGGGAAAGATCTTAGTTGCATTTGATGAAGCCGCGAGGAGTTTTGCAAGTGCATAGTGCTTCCTGAATCTACACTGAATGATGGCATTGGACCTAACAAGTTGCAGTATTATTTGATGGGAGCAGTTCCCAGGGTTACCAGGCTGAAGGACTGGAGAGGAAACTAGCTTTTGTAAAAAGCTGTGTGAATGAATAAATGTGATAAGGTGGGACATTTTAAATCTGAAGTTTTAAGTGTAAAGGAACATTGGACAGACATAGGATTTTACTTTTGAAGGTATTATAGCGAGGTTACCAAAAGAAATAGGCTATTTTACGTGCAAGGTTGCTCCACAAGGTCCTGCTGTATGTTTCCTCTGACAGTGTTTAATCAAACCCCTGATTCATATTAATGGACTTTTTGTATTTAATAACTATGTCAGATTTACCACCATTAAGAGGTTTTTACAGCCAGGGCCTACGATCTCTTTCTTATCCATGACGCAGGGCGAGATGGATGCTGATGTGTGCTCACAGAATCTCATCAGACACGCCGTTCCACCTCAGCTCTGCTCGTCTCTCCTGTTTAGCGTTGCTCTGATTAGGGCCCCTAAATTGGATTCCAGCGCGGCTCTATCATTTTTTATGTTGTTTTGTGTTTGTGCACCGTCCCCTCCCACTCCGGCTCACGCTCCACCTCTTGCTCTGTCTGCCTCCATTTCACAGCTTTTCTCCATTCGCGCCGGCTCAGCTTTTTTTTTCGTTGCAGCGAAGGGCTGACATTTCGGTAGAATTGTCCTATTGTAAGGCCATTGCGTGCGGTTCAGATGATGTGACAACAGAGCACATTTTCGGCCATTGTGTGGGGATGATGTAGAGATGATTCTTTTTTTTTCCGTCTTTAACAGTGGTAAATTCCTGTGGAGCCGACAATACGTTATCATGGCGACTGTGGCACACGTTTCTGTGCAACACCATATCAAGCAGTTCCTCATCACTTAATCTATGTGGAGCCTCTTTTAATTAATATACAACATGAAAGGCATTAAAGACAACCGAAGGAAGGCACTATAGTAGTACAAGCTCTTAGAGCACATTGCAGGGCCTGTAGGGTAATATCAAATTAAAAGCAGCACATAAGTAGTAGCTCCCTGGTTGTATTTTTATTAGACTTGCATAGGCCCATTGTCTCTTAGTAGTTCAACTAATTAGTTACTTCCAGGGTATCTTTGCATCCATAATTCATAAAAACTTTGATGATTTGATGATACCATCTAAGGCACAATTGCAGCGCTTACCATAAAACACAGCCAACACCTTAGTGTATGTTAAGCACAGTGTGTCACTCCTGCTGCTAAGGGTCTCTTAAATAGTGTTGTGAAGTAGCGTGGGATCATGGGACTTGCTGTCTTCATTGTTAGGCACCACCATCGCCGCTGAAAATGAATAATCCTGCTCAGTCCAGAGAAATATCAACTAATAGTAAAACAACGGAGTGGCTGGCTGGCTGGTTTGCCAGCTTCCATCCTCAGCGTCTGACATAATCACCTGGTGTTACTCTGCATGTTATAGGAAATCAAAGGGGGGTTAAAGGGGATATGATGCCTTTGACAAGCGACCAAAAGGAGGCACACCGTCACCTCGAGTAAATTTGGCATTTTCACTTGAAAACTGGTGTAATCCTATATTTCATTTGAGAAGACAAAACAAACTTTCGGCACACAAGACAGAGAAAAAGGAAGGAATAAGAGGCAGTTATGTTTGTCTACAATAATTAACTTCAATTTAAAGACAATGTGAGGTATATTTAATTTACTGACCGTGTCGATGTGTCCAAAAAACTAACCGAAAGTAAACCGAAAGTTTATTCAATCATAATAGTGAAGCAAAAATAACTTTTCAGAGAAACAAATTATCATATAACATGAACAACAAACGTATCTTTGTAATAACCATTTGTAACTTCATGTCAAATTTCGAAGCTTTTAAGGCCACAGACCAGCCGGCTGTATTTGATGCCCTGAAAGTGAGAACAGGCTGTATTTAACCCAAGTTAATTCTGTCTGTCTAACCATCAGATAGTCACTTACTCTCTGTTGTTAGGCGTGTTACAACACCTGTGTCCTCTCAAACAACAACTGAATTAAGGACTGGAAACATGTCATAATCCCTACATTAAGACATAATATGAGTATGACTGAAATGATTTCCTGCCATATACATGCACAACCCACACCAGCACAAAACTTACATAAAACTGAATGTTTCTAAACCTTTCATGCTCCTAAATCCAGCGCTTAATGCATTTATTTTGGCCATATGCGCCAGTTCTCCCACATACAGATACTTTATTAAACTTGGACTGTTTTTGGGCAGCTGCCAATCCACAGCCCACTGCTCGGAGAGGCAGAGTAAAAAGATTCTATTGTTTTTTTCATGGAGGGAGAGCCTGGAGGTAGGTGATGAGTGGGGTCACCAGCTGAACAAGCCAAGCGTGCTGTCATGCTGCCCTCGCCTCCGCCACTCTGCTTCCAGTGCACGTTTTCTCCTGCTCCGGCACAGAGCACACGCATGTGAACAGCCACACATTCTTGAATATATAAATCCGTCACGTAGAAAAAGAAATGCGCATCCACATCACATGTGGATCTTTGAACGTATACGCAGGGGCCCTGCACATGCATGCGCCCCTTACAGAGAGTGCTAAACCCTGTAGCTTTGGATTAATGTTAATCATGAATGATGGATGATGCAGTTGTTTATGGTATTGATGATGTGAAGTGCCTCTTTCATGGACTGCCCAAGAAAAGTGCAAGAAATCAATGTACTCTCTCTCACTGTCTGCTCTGAGTTCAGTTTGAGTTTTCCAACCTTTGGGTTCAGACTCTGTGTGGGGACACTTGATACAACAATTGTTTTGCTGGAAATGTCATGAGTGTAGCTGTGAGGATCCAAAGATTTGTGGCAATCCAAAGATTGCATCCAAAGATTAGATTCCCACTGGCAGCACAAACTAAGGAAAAGACCTCAGTTGGTTTGGTACACCTGCTTCGGACTTAAAGCTTCTCGCTATAATGACCTCTTTGACTGTTTAGACTGCGAGGTGCTTCATCGATTTGCCGGTGGGGGAAAGTCTGAATATTTCATGGATGGAGGCGATGATGTTTCCTGATTCTGCACGGCGTGCTCAGAGAAAATCATTCAGCGCTTATGTGCATCCTGCAGTGTGATAAATGGTAAAACTTGGGAATAAAATCAACACCTTCACACAGCATCTTCAGCAGCAACACGACTCTGCTCGTATGCCTGTCCGCAGGTCAAACTGCCCACACTGCCCAGACCATGGGTTGTGTCTTGGCTTGTCTGTACAAGACGGTCATGATTGAACACAACTCCCCTACAGATGAGACAGGGAGATCCTGCTCGCATCTCCATCTGCTTCAGAGGCCTGTTTGGACTCGTGCCACTCAGTGTTTTCTAGTCAACAGACAACAGAGTATGTTTTCCACTGCAACATTTTGTTACCATTTCTCTGAAAGCTCCACCTTGTCAGCTGCTGACAAAGTCCCAACAGTTAGTGGCGGCAGGGTGGCGCTTTAATGACAGATCTTTCCAAGAGCACACGAGGGAAAGTGATATTACTCATCCTTCTACAGATGACCCCTCGCAGTACCAAAGCCTGCTTGCCACCAGCGTGATTTTTCTTAATCTTCTCCTCTTAAAAGAAATCCCACCAGCAGAAAAAAAAAACGAGTGACCTGCAAAGCATGGCCCCACCGTGGCCTCATATTGCTCAAACGCACTACCAAAGCGTTGAACCCCCTCTGGGAGCCGGCAGCCATTACTTTGTCTCGAGAAGAGCTGATAACTAAAAACATCTTACCTCACCTGAAGGGTCGTACAGAGCACCCAAATCAGTGCACAGTGTTTTCCACCATCTTCCACTCCTGTACGCAGGAGTGTGTGACAACAGATGTCAGCTATTTTTGTCCTCAACGCCATCTGCTACGTGTGATGTCACCAGGCAGCAGCATTTCCACAGTTAATAAAGAGTGCTCTTTCTCATCATCTGCCACCACTCTTAAATCCTAATCCACTGTAAACACATGAGGATATGTTTGTTGTTAATGAGCAGTACTGTTCAGCCTATGAGCATTTCTATACTGTCTCTGGATGGGGCATTAGGCTTTTAGAATTTTTAAGAGAAATTGAATCGGACAGCTTTAAAGAAAAGCATCAGTAAATGACCCCTTCTATTAGCTACTTATACATGCACATTGTGACCAGAGAAAACATAACCAAGAAAGGGCTTGACTTACAGTACCTGCTATCTTAGCGGTGCAATATGAAATATTTTTGGTTGAAAACATTCTCAAACTTAACTAAAATGATCAATAGAAAATGCAGGGAAAACAGTTTTGCCGTTATGACGTCTGTGTAGATGTTGCAAAGCATGTTTAGCACGCTAATCGGCTAGCCCTGGTCAGTCCTGTTCCAAAGCTTATGTGCAAGCAGTATAAATACCAACACATCCCCAATGCTTCGAGCTGCTTTCGAGCCAGTCTGAACTGCTAGCTACACAGCTAACGGCGTAAGCTAAAGGCAGCTATAGTTGGCTAAAGTAAGCCTTTACTTTAAGATGCTGCCCCCTATTGGTTTTGAAAATGCATTCACCAGGTGGTTAATTCTTCTATATTGCCCCATTCATGTTCCAGAATTACTGAGATATCAGGAATCATGTTTTTTTCTTCTTCTCTTTGGAATAAGTTTTGTATTTCAAGAAATTGTTTGTTATAACGGCTGATAACAGGAGACTTTTGTGAAACAATTCTGTGTTGAATTTGACAATAATAAACTATTAATGTCTCATGTCGTAGAAAGTGAGATTTCAATCAACTGCGCACAGCTCCTATTCAGTTCTGTCAGTACTGCTTTAAGGTTGTGATGTCACAACTACACAGCCACTGCCATCGGTAGTGCCACAAGCAGTGTCCAGACAGAGGGTGAATAGAGGTGCTGCAGCAATGAACAGCACAATGAAAAAACTTTTTTTTGGAAGATTTACATTTTCTAATAGACAACCAAAATGACTGCATGAACCTAAAAGTTAGCATAGTATGAAGACCTATGCAAGATTTCTCTCCTTCAACCCCCCTATCTCAGATAAATGCCTGTAAAGATATTCTGGGCGGGATTAATCACCCACTGTAGAGCCCGCCTGTCCTGAGCCGTGCAGGAACCATGCCAGTTTGTGATGTTTCCAGTCAGGATGCTTTCTATTGCTCATTTGTAAAAGCTGACCTGAATCTTGCTCTGGAATTCAGCCTTCCTAAGTTTCTGGAGGAAGTAGAACCGTTCCTGTGCTTTTTTAACCAGGGTGGAGAAATGTGATGACCAAGGTCAAGATAAATAAATAAACAGGGCCTTTTGCACTGAAAGTAGAATATAATCTTCAACAGACGCTGAAATGTGAGGCTGAGCATATAACATCACATTGGTAATGGTAATAATCATTTGAATCATTTAAATCCTCTTAGAGATAATAAAAAACAATGATTTCCACCCAGGCAGTGATACATTAGGATTCAGGGGAGACCAACTCATATTTAATGTTTTTTAATCATGTTTACTGATTGCCAGCGCAAAATTCTCCAGGTGTGTAATTGTAATTCTGTGACTCTTCCAGGTCCTGAAGGGGGGAGTGTTCAACTCTGAACAGAATCTATTTCCTGTCTAATAACCACCTGCCACAAGATTTGATAAAAACCCTCTCAGCTAGACCTTTATAATTAAGAGGCATTACCATTGTGCTTTTCCAAATCTGCCTCCCCGTTCATTTCCTCACCGTGTGCGTGCCAGCCGCTGGTCAGCAGTTGAGGAAACTGCGCCTTTCGTCCTCTCAGAGCACATTTCCTGCCCAAGACAGCTCCTCTCAGGGGAGTGACACTTATTCTAGTCTGGTAGAGTGAGAGCAGAGCCCAGAATACACTTCTCGCACTGTAGTAAAGCACACGCCAGGGCCGAAGAGACTAGTGCCTCACCTTTACTTGACCTTGTATGGACTAACTTGCTCTCAGCAGGCTGCCGCCGGTTGCTGCTGAAATGCTCCACGAGAGCTACCTCACAGCCTCTGAGCAGCAGCCGTCACCGCTGGACAGCTCCGACACCGACCATGACACACACATCCTCTCAGGGCGGCTCATGATATTACATGTTTGGGTTCAGACACAGGTGACAGTCTGTTTTAAATAAATAAATCATCACAATACAGATGTTGTGTCAGCCACATTAAAGGAGTCCTTTTTCACCCCCCAGACATAATCCACGTGAAATTGTGACCAGCAAAAATAGTGGGCAAATTGCCAAAAGATGAAACGCGCTCATACATTATTTTACAATAGAGCTGTAATTTTATTGAGGAGTCTCCACATGAATGCCCTGTTTGACTTTCGAGAGTGAGCGCCGCAGACAAAGGTAATTCACGCCAGGGAAGAAGAGAAAGAACCCTTTGTGCAGGCAGGAGGAAGTGTTCTGTGACTCACCTCCTGCTTCTCCCCCCGCACACACAAAAAGTGTTTCTTACCTGGGCACAAATCACTAATGAGCAATTCTATATTCCATAATTGGGTCATAACTGGCTTGTCACATATAAGCTGCACATTATGAATGATTGTGTGAAACGATCAGCTCTGAGCCCTTTGTCAGCGCGCTTTGGGAACAAAGGCAGATTGAAAGGTCGCCAGTCCATCACAATGTACACAATGGCAATGAGATTAATAAATAAGCGCAGGAAGGATGTGAAGACCTTGTCAGCTCTGAGCATTCATGTTGTGAGGCATCAGTGCTGCCCAATCAGCCAACATTCTTTGCTGTCATGAAATTGAGACGCATCCAAAGGGAAAAGCAACCCAGTTGCCAGAATAAATGTTGCCAACATTAGTTAAGACGTTTAAACTTCCATGTTAGACTTGAGGTTTATTATGGTTCAGTTTTTCAGGCTCTCTCATGGCACAAAAACCTCTGGGTTAGGGTTGGGAAAACATCTTGTTTTGGCTGAAAATACTTGTTTTTTGGCCACAGGATGTCCCATTGTTTGGTTAAAAACACCCAGCTTTATTGCTGCAAATGCTCCTGCAGAGGGCCACATATTCTGTCAGAATTGTACATTTTTGTCACCACTAATGCAGCTGTAAAACATCTGGAGATCACCTTCAGAATATCCAGTGCTGTTGACAAAGGTATTGAGTCGTTTCACATTTACAAATGTTGAAACGGCGCCTCGAACTGTGGTCCACCACTGTCACTTCCACCGCTCAGACATGACAAAGTCAGGTTAATAGACATGTCATGTGAACGTGATATGACATGTTCAGTAGAAATGTAAAAATGGAACATAGCCTCTAAAATTTACAAATTTGAACATATAATATAGAAGAAAAGATGTTCACTGAGACATTAGCTACTGACGTTTACCCTTTCTCAGATCAGGACATATCAATCATGAAGTGATACAGGGCTTAAATAAAGCCATAATTGGGTCCACAGCCGTGTTGAGAGGTGAGTCCATGATAACATACAGCAGCTCATTAATTCGAAATTCCCATGTCAAATCATACTCACAGTCCCTGTCATACCACGGGTAGGAAGGATTTCTTTTTAATTTGATAGTATAAATACAAGACATAGCCCAAGTCCATAGCATATAAATCTCCCATGAGGACATTCATCTCACAAAATATAAATACACAGCTCTTAAATGTAAACCAAAGCACATTTTCGGGAGAAATAAAAAAAAAAAGGCAAAGATAATGTGAAACTTCACTAGCGATGAGTAACACCCATTCACCCGCTCCTGCAGAACTTTCTCTGGTACCAGACAAACACGTGACTGTTAGCAGCTCACGTACATGCTGACTGTTGCTTGGTTACATCTGTAGTTAGTTTAGGTGAGCTGCGATACTGTTTTGTCACTAACCCTAACCCTTTTGACGGAGGATTTGACGAAGGATTTTGTGACAGCATTAGAGACAATGTCCCTTTGACAATGAAAATAAGACGTATCTGATTTCATGACTTCTTTTTCTCCGCGCCGTGCTGTGAGCTTGAAGGTTGTACTTTGAATGGCAGGAAGATTCTCCCTCACTTGGCCTTTTTTTTCTTGTCTTTTAGGTGTAAATCTCCCCGTCTTGTGCCTGAGGTTTGGAACAGAGGATTTAAATGTTCAGCGCAAAAAAAAAAGGGGTCGGCGCGGCGAAGCATTTTCACGAGGTTGTAGAAGAGAGTCCGGATCCTCCAGGCGCTTGGTAATGTTCTGACCCCAATGTAAATCCATCAGTGCCATTTTGCTAATGAACTGATCTATGATTTACACTGTCAGTGGAGCTCGTTTCCTGCCGCCGCCGCTGCCGCCTCGTGCAAAGTGCTGACAGCGCCTCTCTGTATTCGGCAGACCTTTTGTGTTCTTGTGAGTAAGCTGATTTGTGTTATTCATCTTAAATTCCTGATCCGGTCTGGTTGTCGGTTGATAACTTCGGCTCGCTGCATACACAGGGAGAAGAAATACTTTGGGGGGGAAAGTTTTATTACATAAAACCAATTACTGAGCTGCTCTGGGTGTGTGGTGCTTGCATACAGATCTGGTGCTTATGTGCATAATTCATGCTGCATAATCGAGATGCCTTATGCAGCACATTTTTCTAACAATAACTAAATGCATCTAATGCTCTTTCCAACTTAAACAATAGTGTTATTGCACTTGATTGAGTGATCATTAATGGCAAAAACAATAAAAGAATGCATACATGGAGAGATGATATTTTTTCTTCTTTATTTCCATAAGCAAAACAAGCTCCTCTGTGCGCCGGGGAAAGGTACGAGCTGTGGGACATCTGCGGCGCTGAGTGAACATCCTGAGGTGTAATGAGGCTTAATGTTACAGATGCGTGTCTCCAGCTGAGTGACGCCCACCTCACACAAGCTGGCACTCTCTTGTGAGAGGGGAGTGCCCGGTGGGGGGAGAAAATGAAAAAGGAAAATGGGAATGGAAATGCAATCTAAATGTTGCAGAAAGCTCAACTAAGTTCTCTGCTTCAATTTGAGCAAAACCCAGAGAAGTCTCACAATGCGCACCGACATCACTCAATGAATTAAGCGCAGCACCACCCAGGGAGGACACCGTCACGTCAACACATGCTCAAGCGCACACGACTCCAATCACAGCTCGGATCTCCTGTCTTGTCAAGTGTTTCTCAATCGCTGAAATTGAAATGTCTGTCAGTCTCCTCTGACAGAGCGTCCAGGGCTTAAGCTGTCGAGGGGGTAATTACAGTGATAATCATGTGATTTGTCCCGTATGTTCGGGCTTTTGCTAATCTTGTTTTGCTCATGCGTTGCTCATGTGGTTATACTTTCGCACAGTGTTGGGGAGCAGTGGACCACATGTTATGAAACTATTAGTTGAACTATTATGTAACTTTACAGATTTCTTTTTCCAGTTTTCTTTTCTTCTTTTCAGATTTCCCTCGTATTTTGGATATACTCAAAAATATCTTTACAAATAGAAAATTTAAAAAAAGACTGAATTGACATGTTTGATGTTGAACAGAATAAATAAAGTCTGTATATGCCAATAACCATCAAATTTCCATTTTTGTACCAACGTTTTTTTTTCCACATGAAGATGTTTGTTGTATTGAAAATGTGACATTCTAGTTTAACATTATTAAGATTTATCACATTAGATCAAATTATAATCAACAATAAAAGTAGTACTAGGTTCTAATATTTGTGATTCAAGTCAAATCCCTTTTTCCAATTTTGGTACCACTAACTACTGAAAGAATTTTATGCCATAAAAGGAAAAGGATGATTTTCTATTATTTTACCCGTTTCCCTGCCCTGCCCCCTTTTCTTTCAGCCTAATAACTTTATCTAAAGTGATTTCTCCGTAGGTAAGACTGCTTTACATACATGCATCTTATGGAGTATATCCTTCATGATTTTAAAATGTTTGTTGGGAAAGTGCCGAAGGTAAGGCACCAAGTATACAAAGGTCAAATAACATCTTGAGTGAAATCCGCCTGTTCCTGGCTCTGTGTGTGTTTTGAGGACTGAGGGGAGGCTGCTTCTCAATGATCCTACAGACTCATTTTCTGCTTTAATGACAGTAGATTCAAGCAGGGAGTAAAGCAAAATTTCACCTTGTGTTATTCATTTGACAGCGGCAAGTCCATGGGCGAGGGGGGCTTGGCTAAGCTAAAGAAAGAGAGAGAATGCCAGGCCATTAAAACCCAAATCAGTTTGTATATACAATATGTATTGTGTTGGAAAAATATCCAGTGTGAACAGATCATACCAACAAAGAATCAATGTAATTATGTGGGTTCATGATAATACTAATAAATCTGTATGGATTTCGACTTTAAAAATTAAAAGACAAATAAAGAAATGAATCATTCAAAACCACAGAATGATCACCAGAAGTCCAGTCAGAGCTCTGAGGTACAAAACAAACACTTTATGTATGTAAATATCTAGTCCTGCAGCCTTAATCATAGAGTGAAAATGACTAGTTATTGCACTTGGCTGTTTTTTTTAAGCAGTTTTTATGTGAAGTCATAAAACTAAAAGTTGAATTACTGGCATAAACAGTAAACAGAAAAAAAGATTTCAACAAAAACGGATAAAGAACACTGTGGTTGGTTGTGAAAAGGCCTCAGCTGATTCCTGCCCTGCAATCCGATTACGGATAAAAAGATGGAAAGTTACTTTGGAAGACATTCTTTGGTAATTCTAAACTAAATCACTTTGACGTCAGTAATCATATTTTAACTTCCAAGTGCTATAATGCCTTAGAATATGGAAAGTAAACCACAGGAACAGGCTTCATCCTTTGAAAAGGTTTCGATGAAAGGAATTCTGCTGAGAGATTGCACTGGGCCACAGAAGCCATAGTGGAACGGACGTGACTTTGAACAAACCAACGAGATCTATGTCCAAGTTGTCATAAATCAATAATAATAATCATTTAAAGCGGCTGTGAGTTTCATTTTCTTGTTTAAAGGTGCAATAAGGGGAAGCGACCAATTCCTGCGAGGAAAAACGCCTGCAAGGAGTCGCACAAGTGTGGCAACGTAGAGAAGAGAGACGGGATTGCTATTACAGCAGCTTCAAGAGTGAATGCACGAGAATTTGTGTTTGCTCCACATATTTCTTTTACATCAGCCTCCCACATGCTCATTAAATTATTTAATTCAAGCACAAGATATTTCTGAATGGCAAGTACATGCTCAGGGCCAATATCAGTATTTCCATTTCCCCAGTCTCCCAAAGCAGAGAGAGGCACACTTTCCGCACGATACTGTCCTCAGATCTGATTTTATGAGGCATTTCTTATCGATTGTTTCGTTCTCAGCCACTGAAACACAGTGATGAAAGTTAATGACGTGTGCCTGGTCTTCCTACAACACTATTAATTATTTTTAGACTGTGGGTGGCGAGGTCACGGTGTGAAATGGCACGGCTCCAGTCTGTTTGAGCGATTTCCCTAATAGACAGACAGACAGCGCTGTGAATTTTAATATATGCATGTGTAGCACTGTGGCGATTGCCTAACCCAGACAGACGGATCAGAGTCGGGGGAACGAGGGAACCCTAACTAAATTTGGAGGTAATGGCAGATGCTCCGCTGTCTGCCAAACGTCTCCTGAGAGGAGAGGAGGGTGTTGGAGGGGTCTGGGTGAGCGGTATGACATGGCGTCTGATGGCATGTCTTTTCCATGTTGTTGTCGGCAAGCTATCCTCAACCCCCGGCCGTCCGGCCACCTCCAACCTCAGTGCACCTCTAGCTGAGGCGCCATCGCGTCCACCATTGCACTCACAGCCAGAGCTCCATGTTGCTCGTCAGAAAGCCTCGGGGACAAGTGGTCCCGATAGTTGACAATGGCTGTAATTTTATAAAGAGGGTGAGGAGCCGTGTCTCTTTATTCGGCTAACCTGATTACAGACCGTCATTTTGCCTGTGCGAGCACACAGTGTAATCTAAAAGCAACACCTGGGCCACTAGGCAATCCAAAGAAGGCATTCCAAAGTACTGGCACACCCCCAAAATGAATTAAGGAGGGCTATTCAGGTCTGTCCTGACCTTGGGGAGATGTGAATACTGGTTTCTGCTCTCGGAGAAACAAGCTGAATACAGTCTTTTATTACGGAGTCACTGTGAAATGTGTAATGTATGTTAATCCGACTGGGATTGGGGAGGAGGAGAGCCAGGTTCTGAAGGGACAAAATGATGGCGTTAAGAGAGACGGAGAAAGAAGGTGGATAAGAGGTAAAGAGAGCAGGAAATTGGTTCAAATAGGACAGTGAAGGAGACCGGTGGAAGAAGAAAGACGCGGAGAAAATGATAGAGAGCTGACAGGCAGACACAGGTTAGACAGACAGAGGCACCATAGGGAACAGGTAGAGAGAGCCGGGGTAGACAGATGGAAAGACAAGGGCACATTCACACTGCAGCTGAAATACCTCCTCATTCTGGGTCCCCTGTTTTCTCCCCGATCACATGTCAGATTTGATATTTTCTAGCGAATGTGATGCAAAGAACAATCTGACATCTACTTTATTTTTCCAGTCTGGAGCAGTAGACCACCGAAAAGATCTAGTTCTGAGGCATGCGAGAGGCATGCGACTTGACAGCGCTGCCATGGCGATAGGTAAAGCGTATAATTCACCTGAGGCGGCTGACATAATGTTTCTCCGTGAATGCTTGGCTGAGGTATATGTACCTTTGGAAGCAAAAAAATAACACAATTCAAACTTTTAAATGAAAAGTTGAGCTCATAAGCTGTTGAACGCCTCAATACACAGAAGGTTTTTGCTGCTACATGCTCTGTGTATCAAACGAAACAATCAGCGGCATGTACTCCGACATGCTGTGTGGCGCTGTTGACAGTACTGACCTCTGAGGGGACAGAGGGCCAGAGAGGATGTTACTGTAGCATGTTAGCACATATTGCATTATCCACTTTTGATTATAAGGAGTAGCGTCAGGCTGGAACGTAACTGATGATGTACAAGGGTTGGCCCCTTTCACAGGAGGAGATTTCAATCATCACCCCTTGCAACTCTGTTCTGATGGGCAAGAGGTTCACTCGAAAACAAGGGGTAGGGGTAAAACTTGGGAATGGGTCTGCGCCTCAGTGCTTTCACACCAAGCCCTGAAGCGCCACGTGTTTTTGCTGCTCTACTTCCTCATTTGTATAGAGATGTGCATTAAGCAGTTATGACAAATACACACGTATGTAGATGCCACATGGAGTGTGTGCCTCCTGAAAGGTTTAGCTACACAAAGGGGCTACCGCTGCTACAGATGCTATGAAGTCGGCAACTGTGATTGGTCACCTCTCAGCGATTGTGCTTTGTCCTTTCCGACACTAGTTGAGGTTGCTGAGAAAAGTTGAAGAAACATGGTTTTCCGTGACTACTTCAAAGAAAGAGTGCAAAAACAGGGATTGCTCGGCAGTTGTTTTCCTCTGCTGTGAGACAGTAGGTTACATAGAAGTTAACTATGACACCAGTCAGTCAGAGCTCTACGCTTAAATCTAATTTTAGGGAAGTTTAATAAGAAATGACATTATTTATGTCCATTTAAAACATTAAGTATCCGTAAGACGTAAAGGAAACCTGACTTAACTAGCAGATCCCTGAAACATGAGACACACTTGGCGCTGGAATGTGCTTTATTAATGCATCCCCTTTCAAGCAGTGCATGGTCTAATCATTTGTTTTAGGCTTTTGAATTTAGCCTACCTAATGATTTTGGAACACCATATTTTGAACATGCTTTTCCTCTTGTACCGAGTGTTTTGATTGATCACTCTCGTTGACTTTTTACCCACCAAGGTTTTTATTGCACTTACAGCAGCAAGCGTTTTGTTGTTAATTTGAGTAAGACGTTATTATTCAAGTCTCCCTGCCGCTGCCTCTGTGTGTGTGTGTGTGTGTGTGTGTGTGTGTGTGTGTGTGTGTGTGTGTGTGTGTGTGTGTGTGTGTGGAGGAGCTCAGAATAGTTCTCGGGCAAACACCATCACAGAGAGCGGTGGGGAAAGAGACAGAGGAGCGACTGCATGTGTGATCATAAATTACACCGAAACCATTCTGTGATCCACTAATCTCAGTCTCTGCTTTCTTCAAGTACCAAGAAAATGCTTGGGGCTCTTACAAATGTAGAACCGGTTCCAATTTAGAACCGGGTCTTGATGGGCATTCCGAGGAGTCTAAACTGATGTTTAGTTGCATATTTGATCCCAAACTATAAGTACATGTAGTGCTGCTGTGGCGCTTTCTGGGTTGAAATCTGACACTAAAACACAAAATCTAAACGTACAAGTATCTGCACTGGGACTCTGGTTAAAGGAGCCGTTCACTGAATAATTAAAATTCAGCCATCATATTCTCCTTGGCGGTGGAAAGTTGGGTGACTCTTCACAGCAAAACAGTGTTGCAGCATTCTCCTAAACAACTGAAGTAGATGGGGACCTCTTGCCAAAACAATTCTAATGATAATAATAATAATAATACAACTGTGGACTAAAAGAAAGTCACTCAATTCATGAGTTGCTGAGTTGATATCATATGATGCTGAAAAACTTCCCAACCTTCCATCCACATGGGGGTGAGTCGATAATGACTGAATTTTCATTTATGGGTGAACTTTTCCTTTAAACTTTTGGTCTGGTACGACCAGAAGATTGTGTTGGCAAACATAATGTTGTGAAAGTGACATTACTGAACTAGTTAACTGTCCTGATGTCTGTTCTCTATATTGCTGTTGTTACCCATGTTTTTGTATGAACAGCTACACTTCTACCATAAATACAGGCATAAGTTATGCAAATGTCTGACGTGGTGATGTAGAGGAAGTCACAGGATTAGAGGCGGGACGACTGCTGAGGAATTTCAGGAACTTCGGGAGCGTGGTTTTCTGTGGGAGAGAGGAATCCTCGTTGGCACTTTTACTTTCAAGATCTTCTACCTAGTTCTGCTTCGACAAAGAGGACCATGAGATATTAAAAAAAAGGAAATGAAAGTAACATATCAGCAGATTGTGTACCAAATGTATAGTTAAGTGTCATTAATAGAGCTGACAATGACTTTTGAAAGTGATAATATAATTGATGCGAGCATCTCTTCCAGGACAACCAGATGTGAGCAACCGAGGTGTGAACGCAGACACAAAGAGCTGACGGCAGCATAGCTCACACTTCAGTCCCTCGGCTCTCGCCAGCCCTTCCTGTCTCCACCTATTGAGTGGGAGAATGAGAGGCGCCTGGGCTGCACCAGCAGCTGTGGGATCAGGTGGCTTTTCTTCTCCGGGCCATACGATCCTGTCCTGCCCTCCTTTCTCCCTCATCTCTCCCACAACTGATCAGCATGCACGCTGTCGCACGTCGTCCGCCTGCCAAGAAGAGTAAGGGAGAGGATACTCTGTAATCTACAGCTGCCATGATGACTTTGAGGAGCGCAGTTGTTACCTCCCATTCTCTCCCACCTCACCCTCTTCCCCACAGTGGTAATCCTGGAGCTGTCAGCAGGCCGAGAGTTATGGTCTGACCAGGGAGAGGGCATTTTGTCATAGAGATGAAAAGTGTGGAAAAAGAATGTGGGCAGCGGAGGCCTATAAACTTGTTTTATTGCATTGCAGAGAGGCGCTTCCGTGGAGCACATGCTTTTAATTAATGATACCCCCGCCTGACCCTGCGCTACTTCACGCTGTACATCCAGCAGCCTTAGTGCCGTGAGCCTCAAGCAGAGAACTGCCTTGGCACTGCATGAGTTTATCCAGGCCTGAACTAAACAAATGAAGCACAATTTACAGCGGCAATATTTGGCAATTATTCTCGTTATATCAACCTGTTAGTTGTAATAAGTTGTCAAAACTTTCAGGGTAGAAACTTTAACATGCCGGGGTGAATTGCTTTTCATTTCAAAAAGGTAAGTGCTGTAGAATTGGAGGTTTTGACCTCAATTTGTATGATTTACCTGATTAATTGTCCTTTTGTAACCGCTTAGAGGGTAAACTCCACCAATGTAAGGTTTTAAGGCGTGTTTCTGCATATGTGAAAGAAAGTAGAATAAAAACTTTTATGGCTCCAGAGGAAGTCGCATGTAATCGGATTAATTGTCTCCAATGATGTCCCAGTGACAATGTTGCATTATGGGCAATGTAGGCACCAGGTTTTGCAAAGGAAGAATGCAATGAATAAAAAAGGTGATATCTCTTGTTCTGCTGAATCAAAACATTAATTTTAGTCTATTATTAATGTTATTATTTAGTTGTATTTATTTGTTTTTAAACTGTATGTGTCCAATGAGTCCAACAGTTTGAGCGCAATGCTGTGCCCAAACCAGTGGACTGCACTTCAAAACCTGGGGCCTACATTACCCACTAAGCATCTGGTACATGACATCACTGGAGGCAGTTTAAAACATTACATGCAGCTTTCTGTAGGAATGTTTCACCTATGCAGTCGTACTCACTAAGACCTGTAAACACTCTTGTATGTATATAACTGGTGGAGTTACCCTTTAATTTCTTTGTCGTTATCTTTCTCTATATGAATAGGACTTTATTATCATAAATTTATACGTTTGACGATACAGTGAGTAATGCATTGTGAATACTTGGCTCCCTGTCAGGAAGGATATGAAAAATACATGGGACTCAGGTAGGTAAAAAAGTGCAGGCTAACATCAAAGCCATCACACAAAAGACAGGGAGAGCGTCCGCATGAAAAATTGATGAGGCACTTAAAACTAAGATTAAAAAAGTCTAGAGGAAAACAAAAAGGAATCTTTTATAACTCATAAACAACAGAGGGGCTTCGCCTTCACAAGAGAACTCCTGAAATATAGATTACTGGATTTGCGACCTGGAATGACCAACGTGCCGTACCAAGTCTGTCGCTCTCAGCTGCGATGGCCCTTCATAGCGGGTCATGTATAATGGATGCTACAGCAAAAGGACGTGGGAAGAGTTCCCTGCCCTCTATTGTTTTATTAATCCTTCAACATTTGATCCCACACCTGTGACCTGGGATCTCTTTGAGAGACGGTTTTGGAGAGGAGCGTACAAACAACCAACAACACATGATGAATTAAGGAGGAGATTAATGTCAGAAGCAATGGTTCTGTCTGTCAGCAAAAGCTTTTCAAACAATTAGAAATGTCGGTCATCGATTGGATGGGTATGAGTCTCTGTTGGAATAAGACAGAAGCTTTATTGCTGCAAGGGGCTTCTTTTAAAGTGTTCAGACAGTTTGGTGCCTGGTGTGAAATCTGTGATATCAATACTGAAACCAGAGTCCGTCTCTCTCTCTCTCTCTCTCTCTCTCTCTCTCTCTCTCTCTCTCTCTCTCTCTTTTTCTCTCTCACTGCCTCACACACACACACACACACACACACACACACACACACACAACACACACACTAACAGATGCGGTTAGGCTTAGATCTGTACCTTGAGCTTGAATTGCTTATTTATGAGGCTTACCAAACCCAGTCTGTCTGAGGCTAATTTTTCTTTTCTTTTAAATTCCCCGTCACAATCCACAGAGTTATTAGGAGTTTTTAGTTACCATAGCAAATTGGCTCTGGGGATGGCTATGTGGGTGTGTTGGTCATTCAGTGGTCTGAGTGAAATATCTCAACAGCTAGTCTTGACATGGAACAGATATCCATGGTGCCCCGAGGATGACTCTTAGAGACTTTGGTGATGCTGTGACTTTGCCTACAGCACATCTAGCAGTCCAAACTTTTCTCTCATACAGTCAGCTGGGCCTTATATTTAGTGCTTATTAGCAAATTTTAGCATGCTAATACCCTAAACCAGTGTGGGCTGCAGATGATATTCAAATTAAGTTGGAAATTGCCATGAAATGTTTTAGATCAAAAATGTACATTTAGAAAGTAATCAGAACAAACACAGTAGTTAAATTAGCCTACATGTTATTGTTCATTTGGCTGACAATAGCCTTTTTATATGGTCCTGTGTTGAAGTCTGAAACACAGTTTTATCAGCAGTATTAATGGACTGGTGAATAGACTTCAGCACAACATCGACTCACAAGCACTGTGTTGTGCCAACGACGGGATCTACTAATTAAAGGTTTGGGTGGACCCAAAAAGATTATCCAACATCAAAATGGCCTGCGTCACTCGTAAGTTGGTGAATGGTTGCCCTAAACTATAGTGAAGGTGGTAAACCAAACATCAGCATGTTGCAATTGTGAGCATATTATTGAGCTGACGTTAGCATTTAGCTCAAAGTAAAACAGCCAGCACGACAAGAGTCTTTTTAATGCTGCTCCCAATCTACCCCTCACCGTTAGGTCCATCCCAGCTATTGATACTTCTATAGACTTGTCTAATCTCACACCCATCTTGTGTTTCCTCACACTATGGTCCCAACACTGACTGAATTATAACAATTCGTCTGTTATACTTATTCAGCTATTTATGTGCTGGTTTTCATTTGAATTATCTAAGTGTATTTTCTTTTTATTTCTCTGACACATTTTGACCAACATCTGTATTATTCAAATGTGCCCTGTAACCACACAGAATGCCTCCACTGTTCGGTAGAGATTCAAAACATTATCAGCTCAGTGGATTCATCCTGAGAACACAACACACACAGAAGACGGTCTGTTCTATTTATATGTGCAGCTTTGATGGAACTTTTAATGTCCTGATTTAAGTTCATGGTACATTTAACATGACATCACACTGCTGGAAATACTTCACTGTGCATATACATTCAGTGGCCAATGATGAGTGGCCCTGACAAGTTGCCATCATACTGTGATCATGTAAATCCCCTTGAGGGTGGAATTAGTCATGTTAATAGCAACTTTTTAATTCCATCAGATGGTAGAGAGAGGGGGATAGAAACGCAGTTATCCAACAACCAAAGCTGGGATGCAGATCATGCATTTTTAATGAGCTCATGGTAGGATCAGACATTGAGAAAGGCTAAACATCTCTGGGATATTTAGTTCCTCTAAAAGCCACAAATGAAATGAACAAATGTTATGGCTTATGAAGTAAACATCGGTGTACAGCGGAGGCTCTGGAGGGAGGGGAGGTTCGGCTGGCTGTGACCTTTCGACAGCTTTCATATCACCCAGCAGGGCTTCTGCACGTGTGTGGCTTTTTCCAAAGGCTTTTTTTTTTTTTTTT
>CAEMYA010000541.1:110211-131859 GCA_903131615.1 Diplodus sargus | reverse complement strand
GTTAGTTACAGGAATTCATGCCTGGCGGCCATCGATTGTAGAGCAGCGGGTCCGGAGGCAGAAATGTCTTTATTGTATTTCACCTAACCAGCCCTTTCATCTTACTTACAGTATTGACAGCCCATCGAGAGAGAGAGAGAGAGAGAGAGAGAGAGAGAGCAAATTAGACGTAGAAAGAGAGGGAATGAGAACAGCTTACTCTAGCCTGGTTTTCTTTTCCCTCCCCTGATCACTTGGCTCTTCTAAAACCACATCTGTATTCAAGAGGACATTATGTGCGACCGTCCCTGCATAAACAATGGGAATATTAAGAAGTTGTAACACGACAATTCATTTGAGATAAAACATTTCAGTTGTGATAGAGGAGGAGAGCGAGAGAGAGAACGAGAGAGAGAGAGATAGAGAGAGAGAGAGAGATAGAGAGAGAGAGAGCAAATAGAGGTTTTATTGCAACGCATCCAAATATATCCGGGCGATGTGTTACCAAATATGCAGGACCTATTTATGTCAGTGAGCATCAGTGCATCCCACTTACAGACAGAAAGTGCTGCTTCGACTCGCTCAGCACAGCCGGGCATACAGCGCGTGTCACATGCGCGGAGGGAGGCGGCCTTATTGTTTACGGAGCTGCAGCCACCTTTTAACCCAGATTATATGGCTAGATAAAGGTCCTAAATAGGCTCTCCATTTCCAAGGCCAGAAGACACTAATGCGTAATGACCAACTCAAATGACCCGTGACTGAGCTTGGAGGGAACACGCCTGCGGGGCAGACGAAAATCCACTGAGCAGTCCTTATAGTTTGAGACGTTCAATTATTTTCCACTTAGTACAGTGATGACTGCGGGAAAGCGAAAGTTTGGCGACGACTTCCAACATCTGTGCGAAAGTTTGGCGTTATCGCATTGTGCTTAAAGATAGTGAAGTGTTTGCAAAGGGGGAGGGGGGGTGAGATAGCGAGATCGGGAGGTGGAGGATGGAGGAGGAAGGGGAATGTGCTGCACTATGAAGTCTGTATAGTTCCTTACAGGTGTGAGAGAGAGCAGCAGCAGAAGGAGCACAACGCAGAGACGTCAGGCTGCGCTGCTCGATGCTAACCACTGTTGGCAACGAGGGGGCTTGCCTCCTCCCACCCAGGCTCCAGGCCGGGTGCCTCCCAGGAGGCTGCCGGTGATTGAAATGGAAATTCAGGAAGTAATGCTTCAGAGGGAGGAAGTGTCTCGCTCTCCCTGCCAGTCAGTCTGTCTGTTCATCCTGCGGTGCTTTATTACTGTCACTTTCTGCTCGCATTAACCCATAATCATTCATGGCACATAATCACTTTCGGTATTCTCGGCTCCGAAATCCACGCGCAAGCTCCGAAGTTTAAAAAGGATGCACGGAATTTTAAAAATACTCCATGAAGAGCAGCTGCAGGTCCTGTTTCCTTTTGTTGCACTCTGAAATAATGCTGATATTGTTGTCACAACTGCTCACGCTGTTTAAATGAATCAATTTCGTATGAATAGGTCCCGGTGATCCGAACTGAAACTCTAATCATTTTCTATCCAGCCTCATGGGAAGCCCATAAATGTTTACAACATACTATTAAGTCCTTTACTGAAGACTATAAACTTGTAAATATACTGTAAGTGTAATGAAGCTGCTAATAATTAATGCCTCCCCTCTCAGGCTACTCAAGAAAAAGCCTGTTTAAACATCTCTTTGTTTGTTTGTTTGTTTGTTTGTTTGTGGCTGCTGGCAAATTACACGTGCGAAATATCACAAACCGCACAGCAGCTCGGCTCCTATTCATGCCCGCTTCTGTCATTTCTGTGTTGTTGTTAAAAGGCGAGATATGAAAATCTTTAAACCTTTGATTTATGCAGCCCCGAACACTTCAGAGAACAAAGCAGCCGTAGGCTAGCAAGAGGTTTGACAGTGCAGCCTCGATACATTGTATTCAGCCTGTGTGTTCGAAAAGGTCATTAATGATGGGCACGGACCCCCCCAGTCAAAATCCCGATATCTCTTTATAGGGCAAACGGGCCTGAGTCAGTGCCTGCTGTGCCTCTCTGTCAAACCCCGGTGTGTGTCACTTTCCAAACAATACCAAACAAAAATCACACACGTCATCCCTCATCTATTTTGTTATAAAAGACCAGACGCCCGCAAGCACTAAAGAGGAGAGGAAAAGGGTAAATTATATGCAAAGTGAGTGGAGTAGGGGGGCGTTTGGTTCAGCGCGCTGTAACCTTGTTTCCACGCCGAACAATGTGCCTCCCTGTTTGAAGAGAGGTAGTGGACAAAGCGAGGAGGTGAAGTGAGGAGAAGAGGCGGGAGGCGGTTGGCGCTACCTGGTGAGCGCCGCTTTGGTAATTTATAGGTGAAACAAGAGTGTACAGCCAAGGTAGCAGCTCGGTATGGCTAGACAGAGTGGTGCTTTGAGCTAAATGGGAATGTCAGGATGCTAAAACGCTGGTGTTAAGCAGATATAATGCTCACCGTGTTTACCATCCGAGTTATGTTTATTGGCTTGCCGACACTTTTTAATTAGCATTTAACACGAAGCAGAGCTGAGGCTGAGGGGAAGGTCATTCGCTTTGCGGATTTTTTTAGTCTCAAACCAAAGTATCAGCCAAAGTATCATTTTAAATGATACTTTTTGGGGTATTTGTGAATTTATTTGATGGTGCCAGGAGAGAGATGACAGGAAACCAAGGGGGAGAGAGATGTTACAAAGGTCCCCAGCCAGACTGATGATGAAAGTTAAGGGACTCGTGTCAAGGCTAGAGTCAGGGGATCACCAAAGCCTCCAGGATGCAGGCGGGCAAAGAATAAAAGTCTGATTAATTATGAATCCTTGGAAAGTGAAAAGAGAGTTCCTTCAGCTATCCAGTACAACAATTGCACAAAGTTATTACGTTTTTCTAATTTCCTCTGATAAACTTGTTTGCCATTTTGGCATTTCACCAACACGATTCTTCTTCAGGGTATATTTGCTCTGGTGCCACACTGGATGTTGATCAATTCGTGAACAAACATCATGAGCACTTAATTTCGAGTGGCAACTTATTACTGGCAGCCTGGTGCATCAAATACTGCAGCCTGGCTAGTGGTCTTACACTTCTAAGTGTGACACTGTAGGTGCCCCTTTAGTGTGACTTCTTGAAGCACCCCTCTATGTAGTCAGCATAAAGAGCAAAAGAAGTCGAATAACTTGCGTTATTGTGACTTACTTAAGTCACTTAAGTTATGTGAAGTGAGTTACGTCACTTATGTTACTGCAGGTTGTGAGACAAAACTTAGTTATCCTGACCCAAAGTATGACCTTTTCCTCTACCTAACCAAGAAGTCTTTCTGCCTGAACCTCACCAAATTGTGTCTTTATGTGATTACTTTGTCAACAAGCTTCATTTTGAAAGTCTAACTGCATCTGCGTCTACTAAGTCTAAGACTGACTAGAGATGTAGGTAGACTGTCACATTTTGAAGCTCAAGGCCACTGACCAAGCTGCCATATTTGACAACTTGTGAGAATATGTTGTTACTGGTTATAGTTACTGTGATAATATTACCAAAACCCTTTAAGAAACTTGTTTCATTACTCTCTTACTGCTTAAAGTACCATATTACTGTAACATGTTACTTTTGTAGCATGTTACCCCACTGCCAATCAGTGACAGTATACAATATGGATGGAGCTGATGTGGTCAGTGCCCTGAATCTGTATTCTTTCTAATGGTCGGAAGTGACTCATTGGTTTCAATAAGAAGTTCAATTATGTGTAAGCTTATGAGAAGATGACCACACTTTTCACTTGATTTATTACCTCAGTAAGCAGTTTCCTACTGAGTTTATGGTCTCAATCGCTAGTGTCAACTCTTTTTTTAATATAGCCTGATTCTCATTGTATTAGTTATGGTTCCATTGAGAGTAAGACAGACCATAAAGCATAGTAAGCTCTAGTGCGCGGCTGCCCTGTGATTGATAAGTCACTACCAGGGCCCATCGTAGGGCTCAGTCAGATCCGATCGAGATATCCTTCCCAGCTCCGCCCACTCTACTGACTAAGGACAGTTGGTTCCAATCCATGTAACTGCAGCTCTCTGATTATAATTCAAAGTGTGGTTATTTGATACACGTTTTTTTAAATGCTGTTATAATTATGGTAATAAGTCAATCTAGGAGCCCTTAACAAAGTTTTCAGACCTCTGCAGAAGCCACTGATGAGAGAAGATTAGACAGTCAGAAAACATGAAGGAGTACTAAAACTGTAAAAGAGCAGAGTCGAGAGCGGAACCACAAATGAATAGTGTGGCAATGAACGTGTGGCGATGCGAAGCCACTGAAGTATGCGCATGAAAAGAGAAGACGGTGTGGCTTTCACCGGCCTTGAGCACAGCTCCACTGATATTTGCACGTGTGTGTTCGGAAGTCCAAGACACACCGTTCACACCGACTCAGTCAGCTGCTGCTTGACGAGATCATCTGGATTTCCTCTTGAATGAAAAGTGACACTTCATTACGAAGATGCCAGCTGTTAACATCAGCCGTCATGCGGCTTCAGTTGGAGTCATTGCCGCCGTGGATATTCCACAACTTCCATTGCAGTTGCTGCTCATTATGGAGATGATAATGATGGTGCTGATTAGTGATGGAGTTGCTGGTGGATGATGATAATTGGTGCAATAATTGGATTTGATCACAGAAACAACTAATAACATGGCACTAACATGGTTGTTGATTCAATTAAGAGCCAGTGACATTTTCAGGAAATGTCAGTTTGTTACTTTATCACTGATTATAGACAAAATAGCAATGGAGCTTATAGATATGGTAATCATACTGTGGTAGAAGGAGAGATGAAACACCTTTTGCAGAAACAAGCTGTTGGAGTGACAGGCTCTCTCTGTAGACAGCAAAGACATCCCAGTAGGAGTTTCTCTCACCGTGATAAAAGAATAAAAAATCTGATTTTCCAGATGATCACCTTAGATTTCTATATTCTGTCAGCACCAGGGAGCAATGCAATCTTTCTGGCAATTTGAACAAGCCCGGCCATGAGCAGGGGTTCTTTACAAACGCCCGACTTTTTCATGAATTTGTGCCGATTGCGAGGTTGTCAGCGCACACGCCGATAAACAGCAGCTCCTGAGATAACAAAATGGAACGTGACAAGGCCAAAATAAGCGCTCTCACACCAGAGTGGCTTTCACAGGATCTCCAGGAGCTGATGAAGTGTTAACAGTATAACGAAATTAATTAGCAAAGAAGCTAAAAGAGAGGTGATGGTGTGATGCACCTAAAGTACAGAGGTGGAGGGGGGGGCGGGCCCGGGAACAGATATAGCGTCCATGGAAGAATGAGACGAGGCGGCGGTGGGGGGGTGGGTGGAGCTGAGGGATAGGAAAATCAGCATTTCAATTACATGAAAGCAATTGTTTTTTATCTTGAGTGCAAGTTAATGAAACTAATTAGTCTTTGCAGCATGAACCCTCTGGCACGTCAGATAATCGCCAGAGGCTTAGATAGTGCCAGTCAATTTTTAGCTTACTGCAGTGGAGGGGAAAAACAAACAGGGCTTTATCGCTCCAGCAGGCATTACACCTGGGGTTTACATCAACTTCAGGACCTCTTTTCACCTTTCCAGGTTACTTACTGGCCATTTACATGAGGTATCCGCAACGTAACGCCTCTATCGGCTACAAGCCTTCGGGCCCTTAGAACAACTTAATTAGCATTAGATTGAGAGCTCCGGCAGGAAATTTGAATATCTATCTGGAGTAGTACGTAGCAGCCCCTAGGAAGCCGAGGCTTTTATCTGCTTTACAAAAGTGTGTGCATTTGATGCATCGCTATGCAGCACAGGTGGACCCAAGACCTGCACATTGCTACAACACTATAAAAAAAAAAAGGTTATTACACTGGAAGTCTGGATTGGAGACGCCCGCAGTGGGCTTGTTTGTTGAGAATCATACAAGGCTGCACACACAAGCATCCACATCTTGCAATATGCGTTCAAAACAGAGTTACAGAGTACCCTCTGCAATGAAAGCAAAGAATAGCAGTAAATACAATCCCAAACTACTCATATGCAAGAAAAGGAAGTAGAAAGAACTACACCCAACCCTAACCCTTTACCAAGAGGAGAGAGTTTGCCCACCTGAGAGAGTCAAATGTGGAGGAGAAAAAAAACAACCAAACATGGATAACCTTTGATAGATCGGCACATGTGAGGAATGAACTAATCTTGGTTAAATGTCTCCTAACCCTAACCCCATGACCGGGCAGAGCAGGACTGCACTTCTCCGGCCCAAACATTGACAGTACTTGTTTTTTTATTTGTTAAATTGTCGTCCTCACAAGACTTTCTCAGGAGGGTTCAGGGGCAGTAGATACAGACTGCACGGAAAGACCAACGTGTTCCAGTCAAGCGAGGACACCAACAGGAATGTTAAGGTGAGCTTCACCGTCTGTGAGGACATGATGGCACGTCGTCACGTAGCAGGCAGCGCAGAGAGGAGAGAGAGCGGGGCCGCTCATGTACTGTATAAGCCGGCGTGAGCTGAGGGAGCTGTCCGTGGTGCTGAACTCCGACTGCTACATGAAGTGGCAGCTGATGGAGAGCTGTCCACGTCGCTGAGCTGCGATGCCCCGGAGCGTTCTCATCGGCAACAGAATAATAAAAGATGCTAACCCTCTTCTCTGACATCTAACATGAACTTTAGTTTATAGCATATTCATAAAACAGCGTTCTAAAGGCTACACGGAGGATTCATGAATAATTGATCCCCTTTGTTGTAACCTAGGTTCATCTGGATTGTTATCCATGAGTTTTAATGTGAATGTGTAAGAATGCTAAATAAGCTTCGAGCAAATATTTTATGCATTCAGTTTAATTTTTAAATTGATGCTTACAGAGAACTTGTTCAAAGCTAAAAACGGGGCAGAAAAGGCACCGAGTGATCCAAGGAGATTTAGAATTTAATGGAAAAGGTCAGAACTTTGCAGAGTTACAGCGATAGATTGCTGGCACATTGATCTGACAAAGCATCACCTTGTGTTTCTTGTTTTAATACTGCTATTGATTGACTGACCTTCATGTATATAAATGGACACCACCCTCAATGTGGCCGGCATGGATTATTTCCACTTATATCTGTTTGTCAAAGCTCTTAGAACCCCCGGCTTGTCAATCAATAGTCAGAACTGCATGGGGATCTTTCGATCCACATCAAAAAGTAATGAAAAACAGTATTTGGTGCCTCGGCTTCAGTCTTCTGGAGTGCATTCGGGAAAACCACTCTGTTTTGAAAAGCTTTTTATGTAATAATGCCTGATTTCGATTAGCAACAGATTGTGGCAACGGTCATCAGCCATCAGTCATCAGATGTTTACTAACCTGCTAAACAATGTCAGGCAGGAAATATAGAAATATGTTGTCCATTTTATATGAAGACCGCATCTGTAATGTGTTCATAATGAATTATAATTCATACTGTATGACTGGATTTAAGTAATGCTTGCTGTCAGCTAAATCAACATTATAGAGAAAATGAATTATAAGTTCTCCTGGCTTACGACCAGGCTGTTGATCAGATATAAACTAGAGGTTGACTGATGGGACTTATAATACATTATTACTGACTACAGTATAGTCACTTGTACACACCTCAACAATCAAGGGCTCACATTATGCAGAAATAGTCAAAAGCAGACTAAATTCACTTTCAATGCCCTGCATTTTGGCATTTTACATCATAATAACTTTACTTACCACCAACAGTGAAACATCGTGATCCAGCATGTGTTTTTATAGATGCATCGGTATGCACTTCTGTCAACTAAATGATAGTTGTGATATAATATGTAACTAAAATGTCTAAAAATGACTGGATCTTAAATATTTTGTTGAGTTCCGTGGGTACATCATCCCAAATGTTTCCAACAATGTTCAAACCCAGAGAAATCCACAAGTTTACACAAGGTTAAAGGCGTTGTTTATTTGGTCGCCCATCTCTGCTACCGAGATAGAGAAATCAGCGAAGGAGACTGAACTGAACACGAAACATTGTCTCATCTGTGTATATTTGTGCCTGAGTCACGTCAGATAGACTTTTCATCCGCAATGTTGGTTATTTAATGGTGTGTTAAACAGGGCGTTATTTGGGTGAGCTGAGCCGCAGCTTTACTCACGCAAGTGTTTATTCGCCCCCAGCCTGATTACTTTACTGTACTCTATCCTTATTAACGACCTCTGACACACCAGAACGCTTTATAAAGTCACGTTGATAAAGTGAATCTATTTTTTAATCTTAAAATGTAAAAAGTATTCTCTGAAGCTCTCCTTCCGTCAGTAAATGGCTGAGGATAAGATGTGAGTCTGATGTGACTCTGAAATCAAGACAACACTCAGGAACTGTCTTTTTGTTTTGATTGAAAGCGGCAAATATTACATGATGTGCATTTAACAGATAAAACGTTAATTTAGCAGAGTCCTTATGACAGTTGATTGTTGAGCTGTGTCAATGTGCGTCTAGGTCATTACAATGTATTATGAGCTTCTGTTAGTGAATCTCAAGTTTATAACTAGGCAAGATGATCCCTAAAACAGTTTAACTTATCATTAATTATAAGGAACCACCATGTGTTAATGTTTGTACCATTAACACATGATACTCAACTATGAATGCCACCATAAAACACATTAGAATAGGTCTTCATAGAAAGTGGTGGTACTGAATCTGTTTTCAAAGTTTCATTACACAGTCATTAAGCCTACAGAGTATCTCTCAGTATTTGAGCTTGATTCATGGGCTGCTCTGCAATTGCTGGCCTGCTTCGATTGGACCATTTATGTAAGCTCAACTACAGCCAGTATAGCTCGGTACTTATTGAAGAAACCTCCATACAAACTTAAAGGGTAAAGTTAGCAAAGGCATTTGGCCCTAGAACTCACTGCATGGCAACCCAGAATCTAGAGGGAGACAGAAGTTTGATGGTGAAGTACAGAAGCTCCAACTAGGTCAGAACTATTCCTGGTCTCCCACCATATGCTAAAAGGTGCTCCAGTACACTGGCGAGTGTGAGTAGAAGAATATCAATGCTGCTGCTAAATTCATCAGCTGGCGCTGTGGGTACACAAACCTCAAGGTGTTTACAGCAATGCAGCCAGTGTCCAGCAGCTGGTCATCCATCCAGCCCTCTAATACTGGGCCTGGCTAAAACCTAGTGCCACAAAGAGGACAGGGAGGTAGCCAGCATGCATATACCACAGGCTGGATGATATATCTATTCTTTGAAGCTGAAGCTATTTAATAACAGGCTTGGAGCTTACTCAAAATCAAGGTAAAAGCATCAGAAGCATGCACCAACATCTCTGAAATCTAAACAAATTATCCCAGCTTTATCTCTGGATTCATGTTTAAACCTGACATTAACCAAAAACCGCTGCTGCTGCTCCATCTCTCCTGGCCTTTAGGTTTGGAACACACACATCCACACAAAAAAAAGGATTGGATCAGATTGGACGAATCTATAAATGATATTCTGGAGCAGAAGGCCACAATGTGGATTACGGCTCATGCATCCTTTAAATACCAGGCAGCATCTTTGGACACCATCTAGCAACTGTGCTGCTACACCTCATGAATACACCGTGGTTTTCACCTATCAACTAACTCAACTAAGTTATGTGAGTGCTGAAAAGTATGCGGAATATAATGTGCTGTATGTCACATCTGAAGCAGAGGAAGTCATTCGGGGAAAAACATTTATTCACTTGGTTGCCCAGAAGTAAAGAAGAAAATCACACGCTTTATTAAGGGAAATTAAATTGCTTCGCTTGTTATTTCTCTCTCTCTCTTACACACACACACACACACAGGCCCTAAATACACACACATGCACATATGGGATCTTTACACATGCAATAATGTATGTCAGTTGGGTTTTTTAGTTTGGGGATTTCCTATTTCATCTTGAAAGTGTATCCTCATGTGTCATGTGTCACTTTACACACAGTCTCTTTGTCTGTTTTCCCGCCCCTTTTCTGTGTATACCTGTGTCTCAATAGTTCGCTGCCTGTGTATTCCCCTCACTCTGTTCTGGTTTGACTGTTTTCATCTGTTTCATTCTGTGTCTCCTGCATTTCCAGCATCTGTTCCCTGGTCCTTGTGTTTCTCTTTAGTTCGTGTGATCTTCTCTCTCCTGACATTTTGTTTTCCTGGACTGCAGAAATAGGCTGTAAGTGTAACCAGCCATCATATGTTATTAATGGAAATGGTGCTGAAAGTTGAAAATATTAAGACGTCTAAAACCCCACCCCTCCATAGGAAGACAAGGTTTTTTCTGGTGGCGCGTTGCTGCCGGTGCACTTTGGTGTGATTAGCCGCTGACTAAGCACTGCGAAAAGACTGCTAAAGGGGAGAAACAGCTTGTCCTAATGGAGGCGCCCAAAGGTACCAAACTATGCCTCCCACCAGTTGCCTGGAAACCAGCGCAAACCTGACCAAGAAATAGCACAACACAACCATCTGAAAAGTGGTGGTTAAATCAGGCTAAACAAACAAGTTTCATATTTACTGCACAGACGTGGCAATTAAAAGACAAGTTGAGGCTTTGAATCCCTCGGACATCATCAGTGACACAGTGAACACATGACATCGCTGCTGTCAACTGACCAAGACACCATCACCGAAACTAAACATCCTCATCATCATTTGTTTTTTTTTGTTTTTTTTTTATCTTGGAAACTGCGAGATGTGTCGGGGAACTTTAATTAAGTCTGCAGTGTCGGGAGAGGATGTCCATATTACTCCTCTGACATTTCGGCTCCACCGATATGGAAACCAGAAGTGCACAGATTCCATTAAGTGTGCAGGGTGCGTGGCGGAAGACACGGGGCACCCGTGGGATTCCTAAAGTGGCATTTCCTCGGCCTGTCATATCCTCTCTGCTAGTAATGAAATCAGTTTGGCTCCTTCACCCCGAGCTCAGCGCTGTCTGATGCATTGCACAGTTTTACTGAAAAAAAAAAAGAAGGATGTGATGAGGGGGAGAATAGCAAAAAAGTTTGATTTACGTAGCTGTTTCTTCACTGCAATCATAGAGACTATGATTAGATGAAAGATATAGTAATTGCTTAATCGATGAGGTGTTTCCACCACAGAAATGTATCTGTCTCATATTTTACAGTCTTGTTTATTTCCATAAAAGATTCTGTTCAAAGCACTACTTCTAACCAGACTCCCACAAAGTACATCACACCTGACTGAGCTCTCCATCATCCCCCCTTTCCAGTCCAACTGCCTCATTAGAGAAATGCTTTCCTCAAAGCTTCCATTAAAGGATAACGTCGCCCGATTTCAGCTCAATTTAGACATCATTAGATCCTCGCTGCCAGGGTTTTAATATTTCCACTGGAGAATCTCTCACAACTACAGTTGTTAAGTGCCGAAAAACACGCATGGGTAGAGTTCCTAAGACAAGAAAGTCAGATGCATCGTAGTATCTAATCTGATCCTTCATAGACCTGCTTTAGATTCTGAGAGGAGCCTCGTCTTTGTGTGTCCCGACCAATAAATGAACCCTAACAACACCATCCTCAGAGTAGACGGCTGTGTCAGCCAAGCTGTCAGAGGAGCAGCTGGATCCCTTCTGAGCCGAAATATCTTGGAGACAATTGAACACGTTGTGTGCTACCTCACCGGAATGAAGCTTGAAGTGGGATTATCTGGTTATCTGCTTATGCCCTTGATATCTGTTATGACTGACTCTGATGATGGCACAGAAATAACGCCGGGAAAAAAACATCTTTTTGGCTGCCACAAAGCAAAGGTTAAAGAAAGGCTTGCTTTAGCTCGTACAGTGGAGTATTCCACGAGGATGAAAAAAACAGCTGGTGCTGGCTGCTCACAGTCGACAGCAGCAGCAAATGATATGCACTCTTCAGGGCCTTGTCTTTGTCATCAAACAATGACAAAAGCCTTATTTTATTCCAAGCGTAGACAAGAGGATTTTATGACTGTGGCTTCATTGTGAGACATCTTATAAGTTATAGTTATAGTACATGGGAACAGTGGGGCAGGAAGTATTCTGATCATTTACACAAGTAAGAAAGTATGCTTTAATTAATTTATTATAACTTAAAGCAACTTGATGTGGCCATTCAAAACATTCTGTTAAAAGTGTATTATTTTTTAGGCCAACATCTAAGCTTTATATTACAGTTAAAGCTCCACCTTGAGCAGACGCTTGCCTGGGGCCCACATGTCAGTAATCCGTTACAAAGCATCATGAACATGCAGCTAAACCGTACACTAGAATATGACTCGAAAACATTTGAAGTAACAAACGCAGTATGGCAAGGCTAAGCAGTAACTGAATCTTGTTTCATATTCAGCACTGCTGAATGTTTTACAGTGGGATCTGAGTTTGTTGAGCAGTGTGTGCTCAGTTTCTTCTTTCTTCACGCTAGTGGCTGCCAATGTTGCATATTTAGCCTAAGTAAAACGTACCATTGTTAAAGTGAGCTGCATACATTCAGCAAAGTTATTCATTTCAAAATAGGCGTATGAGTTTGTGTTGCAGTAACCACTGTGGTTCTACAGTGAAGCATAACTATTGTTGTTTTAAGATAGTTTGGTAAATGTACATAATCTGTATTTCCCAAACAACAAACAGCTGACTGTTCTGGGATGCCTCTCTCATTGGTTGGTGTTGCTTGTAAACATTATAGCCCCTGAAGCTAACGTTAACTAGCGTACCACTGTTGACAGAGTTTTAAATCCTCACCTCCGGTTCTCGCTGAAGAACAGAGAACCCAAGCTGACCCCATCTCCATGTTTCTACAGCAACCGCGCTCATCACCATCTTGTTTAGGGCTGCTTCCCCATGAGATCACATGTGAGCCTAGATTCTGTCTGCTGAGCCTTGATGCCAGAGCACTGAGGCCACACACACCCACTACAGTCAAGTGTGAAGTAGGTGGGATGAAATTTATTTAGAGATATCCAAACAACAGAGAGACTGACAGAGATTACTTGATTATAGTGAGATGTCAGTAGATCATGATTACTCAGGCTGTGATATAAAAGCAATATTATGCTGTTGTGGTTGGCTGAGGTGGAGCACCTACAGATTACTTCATAATTGGATGATGGACTGATTATTTTCTCCACAATTGATTTTTTGGTTTAAAAATTTCTGAAAATAGTTCTCAACGGGTCGGGTCGAAAAATACGCAAATGAGCCTGGTCGGGTCGGGCCTTGGGCTTCCTTTTTCATAAAACACATTTCATAAAACCCATTTCTTGCAGGTTGTAAATTATTATTGTTTGTTGTGAATCATCGCTGTTCCCGTGTGGTGAAGAGTAAGTCTGGCTGCTGCTTCATAAGGAGGGGCAGACGCAGACCTGACGCTGCTGCGTGACGTACTCGCGCCTATAGCCTGGCTGGAGAAGATGGACTTGGCTAAAAGTAAACTTGCCACAGGCGAATCCACCCTTGCTTTTCAAGGAGTGGGGAGATCGTCTGTTTCTGTCTCTCCGAATATATTTTCCCACCGGTTGAAGCACGGTGTCTTCTTTGCAGCGGGAGCGGGTGCTGCTGCTGACGTTGACGCAGCACCTGTCTCCTGGCTTGCGTCACCTTTCCGTCTGCTGTCTGTCTGATCATGATAACGAGTGTATGAGGAAAACAATGCAGGCACGCAGGTGGTCGGTTTCGGGCCGGGTTAGGGCAGACAATTCATGCTGGTGTGTCGGGCTGCGTCGGGTTCGGGCTTAAAACCCGCAGGCCAGGTTGTAATTTTCAGGCCTGTTGAGAACTCTAAAATGCCTACCAACGGTCCAAACCTCAGAATGATCAAAAATAACACCATTATTTTATCATCACTTCATATGTTTTGTGTGCAAAATATCTTAATCTGTTCACTTAACCAGTGATCCGATAATTTTGTGAGTTATACAGTGCTATGCTTTCTTGTGAACTGCGCTGGAGTAAAAGTCGAAAGTGATATTGAAAAAAAAAATACAACTACTTAAAAGTGCACTATGTAGTTTTTGGAGAAGAACTTAAAATTCTGAATATTGATATCTGTTCTCAGAAGAAAATATGTTCCCAGGAAGTAAAATAGCATAAAATTGTGTCACTGTGTTTATTCAGTCACAAAAACAAAGGGGGTTTGTTTATTCAGTTTGTTCATCCTCAGTTCATGAAGATCTTTTTCTTCTTACAAAAAAATCTTCCCCAAAACTAAAAAGTGCACCTTCGCCCTTTCACCTGTAACTAGAGACACGATACTTCTAAGTGAATTGCACTGGAACAGAAACAGAAACCGAAGTACAGCAGTTCTGTAAATACACTTTGCTACATCCCAACCTACATGATAAGCATGTTGACCTCATGTTCCGGCTTCTTTGTTCCTCGAACGCCTCCTCTCAAGGTGAGCATCAATCCATCACTGCGTCCTGTTTTAACACCGAAAAGCTCCGGCGAGGTTAAAAAATGGGCTGCCTGCTCAGCGTCCTAAATTTCACTGGGCCTTGACAGGTTGATGCCATATTTACTGTGTGAAATATAATGCAATGAGATGTGGCTATTAGAATGGCTGTAGCTCTTTTTTGATCAGAGCCCTCTGCAGCGCAGAGCTGTCAGCGGAGCTCCGTGAGTTTTTTATTGGGTCGGAGATGCACGGCTCATCGGGGAGCCGGGCTAACAGATAGATCCTATGGGGTTCATGTCCAACACAGACAAGCCCAATAGATCCGGACGTATCTGCAGTGCTGCTTTGCTTATTGTTTAACAGCCCCCGTGCAGCCTTGAAATGTGATGAAGACACAAACTTTTTATCCCTCCTGTCAGATCTTATGGAGCGCTTAAATGAGACAGCATACTACGTGTAAAGAAGCATTGACCTCAGTGATTGTAAGGCTCTGTCGGCTGAGGGAGGACAAAAACAAATAAGAACGTCCCGAAAAAGAAGATTTAGTGTTTGCTTAATACACAAAATCAAGTTGTGATGGAAAAAAAAATTGCAATGCGGCAACATAATTTATTTTCTGGTCTCTTGTTGCCAAATAGGCTTCTGCTTTATTCACTTTAGTTATCACCGGAAAGGTATGAACATAATCACTGTCGGTTCGAGTTAAAAGCAAAACAGGCGAGGATGCTGCTAATGGAGTTAGCTACGTCTCGAGACATTTCATCTTTCCGGAGAATGAGAAATGTCAGTTAAGAGTCACAAATTGGAAAAGTCCTTTGAATAGCCAAGAAAAGCGTAAACAGAACTGCAGAAAATAAACTTCACATGCACGTACTACATTGTCACGCGGGTCACAACATTACACACACGTGCCAGTGACAACACAGTGGCGCCTTCCATTTCCTCTGAGGTCTTAGCAGAGGAAGAATAACAGACCAGGATGAACTAAATAACAGCGAAATAACCGCGGCGCTCTCCAGCACGGATCCGGCTCCAGTGTGCCAGCTGACATTGACGGAAGCCCTGAGCCTCCCCCGTAAGAGGAGCTTCTAATATCTCGCAGCCTGCTGATGACTGTGGCCTTTCTTCCCCTTTTCCCCATTGTGTCCAATCCACAGATTCGATTTACAGGCCTTTAAAAATGATCCAAACTTTTATTGCACTGCTCACTGAACAGAGCGCAGCCGAAATGAAATATGGGAGGAACGAGGCAGACATATTTTATTTGAAAGTTTTACTCCCATCTAATGTCACAGCTGGCACACAGCGCGGGGTCAGACTTCCATTGTTTTAGCTTTGAAAGGCACATTTTTCTTAGGTTGTTAAAATACATTTGACTATTTTTATAGGGGAAACAGGCGGCCCGATTTTTAAAAGGACACGGGTATATGTGGACGGTCGTGAAAGGCTTTGAGCTCAAACGTCTCCAGATTAACTGGATGAGAAAATGAAAAAAAAAAAAAACAAGGCCACAGAAGTCACTTTGGCACAGTGGGAAAGTGGAGGAAAGGCCCGATACTGTGCAGACTCATTTGAGGGAATATGCCAATATCGCACTTACTGTACGGCAGGTAAGAGAAGTGGAGGTAAATGGTTTTCTAAAGTTACCTCTAATGACATGCCACATTATGTATATTCAGACGATTATGCAGGCCTCACGTTGTGCAAATAGACGGAAATTATTCTGAGAGGCAGATGATATCCAGCCTTGCCGAGGGGGACTGCATTATACATACGGTACAGTAGGTTAGTTATGCATAAATGTATAGGGAGCAAGAAGTGCGAGATGGTTGGTAAACTGCAGCTGGTGAGCAGTAAACAAGTTGCACCATGAACTCATTGATCGGCGCTCACGAGGAGGAGGGGGGCAGCTGAAACACACTAGGGAAATCATCTCTGACCTAAAATGTCACCAATGGATTTCCATGTATAGAAATGGGCAGGGTCGGAGGAGGCGGGGGAAATGAATGTTAAAGGAAGAGGACAGCCTTGAGAGGGTTGTCAGCATGGATTTCCTGGATTAGTGTTTGGGGGCAGCGGTGCGGAGTGACTGAAGCTGGGTTTGTGTCCACGGGAAGGTAATTAATTAAAAGCGCTTGTAACGCGCCGCGCTCCGTCCCATAATGCCAATGCTGATGAGACTCTGCAGAGGAGGAGGTTATCTGTGCAGACCGTGCCCACAAATCACTTCCATTAGGTATCTTCTCCCAAATCTCTCTTATTGTTATCATCCGCCTGGGCTGAAAAAAAGCCCAATGTTTTCTTAGCGGTCTCCGGCCACCGCCGCCAAGGCTTAAGTTTCATCCCATTAAAGTCCAGAGCAGTCAATTTGCCAGCATGCTTTAATAAATGAGTCAGGAGGCAGGACTTAGCGGGAGATTGGAGCTGATTGCGCCCTTGTTCTGTTCATTTGCACGGACCCCAGTTAATTGACTCTCGAGCAGCGATCCATTGGACACGCGCTGTCTGCTGCCAGCCTCCTCCTGACCCCCACTCGCACCGGGGAACAAAAGAGCGGCGCTTGGTTAAACAAAATGGTTTGTTTCCATCTGTGTGCAGGAAGATGTTTGTTTGTGTAAAACACACAGAGAGAGAGAGAGAGAGACAAAGAAAGAGAAGAAGAGACAGAGTAGGGAGATGTATTTATCCGGTGCCGGGATAATGTGCAGGGCGCGTAACGGGAAGCCGAGGAGCAGGAAAGGGAGAGGTAAGATTGATGTAGGTGGCAGACTGTGCTTAATATAAGTCAGCCATTGATTCATAGCTCTATAAAAAGAGAAAGTGTGCAATGAACATGTCTTATTCTCTGATGATACATAGACAGCTGCAGCCTCTTATCGTACCAGTTGTTGCCAAGATGCGACGGACGCACAGATAAGACGAAGCAGTAAAACGGGGGGAAGCGCTGCTGGATTTTATTCTTCGCCTCAGCCTGCGTCCACAGCTGCTTCTCAGAAAGTAACCCGAGAAAGGAAAGAGTGAAACTTGAGGTGATCTGGGCTGTCAGCGAGCTCACTCGCTGAACCGTTGCGGCGACTGTCATCCCGCGTCATCAGGGCTACACGGAGCCGCATGGGGGACTCACATTCCAAACAGCAAGTCTCGCAACAAATTACCGAAATTAATGAGTCTAGAGAGCTCAGGAGAACATGACTGTGAGTGGCATTAGTTGAGACTGCAACTGGAGGCGGCGCACGACAAAAACAGAGAAAGTTAGTATAATTGTAACCACCTGTTTTCGCTCACTCTTTAATGCTTAACGGCTGAAATGCACAAAGTAGAACATGAGGTCAACACACATCTGCGCTTTTACAGTACGCTCACATGCTCACCATGGTTACATCACTCTGTAGGAGTTTGTGAGATTGCTTTCTTGAGAGTTCGCGATCTGTACATTGATTCAATAGCAGTTTAACTTATTTTTATGCTACGACTGCACATCTGCCATCTTGAAATCACCTGTTTCTCACCACAAATGAAACCAAAGTCTGCTTGGGAGCTGAAAAGCCCCGCCTCCCCCATTTCAGCCAGTCTTGGTCCACTTTTACAGTCTGCGCCCAAGTCTGATTCATCGTTTCCACTCGAGCCTCGCCAAAATATCATTTGCGCAATATAGTGTGTTGATATTGCCCGATTATAGAAACGTCAATGTCGGTGTATTTGTTGTCTGGTATCGGCTGAAATAAAACAAAAAATAATGCAGAAAACAGATGCTTGGGCTGATTTTGATTCCTACCTTCCACATTCCATTTACGGTTCAGTGCACTGATGTCTTTCTAGACAATTAGCATAATTGTTAATCTTTACATTTTCCTGCCTCCTTTAAATATCGTTGTCATACCTTTTCGATAACCACATTTGAGGGATCATTCCAAAAGTCATTTCCATATCAGCCAGTATAAGGAAATCGGAATAACTTTATGGTGTCGGCCACAAATATTGTGTATCGGTCAGCCCTAGTTTTCACACCGGTCAATATTTTTACTCCGTCCCGTTACCTCCGCCGTGTGTGATCTGGATTGATATCGGGAAGCAAAAGAAGAATAAACGATCATTCCCCTCGAATGCATGAAAACTAAAGCAACAAGCCTGCTTTCACAATGTAAGGCGTAAGAAGTACAGATGTTTGTTTTAAGACACAGAGAGTGAGACACGGAGGTGAAAAGTTTTCAGAAAAATCAGTGCTCAAGTAAGGACACATGAAAAAGCTACGTAAAAGGGCGGTAACAAGCATTTGTGCTTTGTTACATCCCAGTTCTGTCAAAGCTTTTCAGTCCATACAACAAGAAGTGTATGCAACACCCAAAGGTGTTCAGTGTTGATTCAAACTGCCTGCAGTTCAGCACTTTGATCTGTCTGTCTGTCAGTCAGTCAATAGACCGATTGTTCAAGCTGTTACGTTCAGTTCAGTTTTAAAATTAGCAGTGCACGTGAGATTAATAGCTCAGCCGCCTATTACCAGCAACCCAGTTATCAGATAATGATAGTTTCTGTGGCTTTCATGGTCCTTTATAAAGCTTCTAATTAGGAAGTATGTTCTTGCAGCTCAGTCACCAGTGAGGGAGCTCCATTTGTTCATATACGCAAACTGAACACGTCTAGAGCTGAAGTGCAGTGTGCTCAACGGCATAGCAAACAGGGTAGCTGTTTTTTGTTGGCAGTAAGCGTTTTTGCATGCTGCTTATGCTGTTAAGATGCCCAGAGTGCCTTGAATCTTTGCCGGAGCGCTCTGAACGCGCGGAGTTGAGACGGAATCGTCAAACTGTGTGTCCCACTCATCCTGAAATGAGTCAAATAACAAGCCTTGAACTGACCGTAATCCAGGTGAAGCTCCTGGAGCAGCTGGTTGCACTCGCTGTGATGTCTCCCCTCTCTGATCGTCTCATTTATCCACACGCGTCTCTGTTTCTCAGCCTCAATCAGAATCCAGAGGAGGTGCCCTCCACCTGTCAACGTGGTGTCACGCTTTGTTACCGGGAAAACATGCCGTATGAGCGGGCTTCAAAGTCAATTCACGGACTGCTGAGGGGGCTGCATGGTAAACGGACTTACATTCATACAGCACTTTACCACCCTACTGACTACTCAGACACTTGTCACATTCACCTATTCATACACATATTCGTACACTGATGGCAGAGGCTGCTTTTCCAAAGCAGCCAATGATATTTATATGCTCAGATATAGAGACACACTCACACCGGAGAGATTTGGTGTTCAGTATCTTGGCCAAGGATACTTCGACATGCAGCCAGGGGATCCCGGGATCAAACCACCAACTTTCCAACTTGTGGTTGACCCCTTTTAAACTCCTGAGCCACAGTTTGAATCTATATAGGTTTGAACTTTTTTCTCTTTTCCTTTTTTGCTCCAATTTGCATCTGAAGTATGTAGGTATTAGTGGGTTTTACCTCATTTCGTGCGGGGAATGTCATTTAAGTAACCTTTCCCTCGACACAGTTCCTCCATTTGGAACACCCCGTAACTTCCCAAGCGCAGCCATCACTTCTTCGGTACGTTACGACATTGTACCTTGGATGCCTGGTTTCACAAGAGCTAATACATTACAAAATGGACCGTCTTCTATTGAACACCATTAAGAATGAATGCGACTCGACAAGATGTAATCTACACTGTCAATCTTAAAGAGATCAATAGTACACAGATGTTTACAGATGTATTATTTTATGTCGATTGATTTTAACACTACAAATAACAAATAATTACATCATTCGTCTTTGGCATTTGGTATTACGAATGGTACATGAAATGAAAGCCGGGACTCATTCACCCTGTGGTCAACATTGCCAACCTTACATTTCTCATGTGAAACAACAAGCAAAATACTGGAGGTGTCAACAGTAGCCTGTTTCTTGTGAAATATAACAGAAATATGAACATAAATGTAAATAAATAATAATTAAATAAATAAATAGAAATAGTAGATAATATATTTTTATATATATATTTTTATATAACAACTTAACCACTCAAATCTTCATACCGACAGTGATACCGTTGATTGTTTGAGCGCAAATGACTGAGGGGTAATCTTGCTTGTCAACTGCCGGAAAAGTGATGAGCTGTTCCCTACACAGTTCCCTTTGAATCAAACACTGTTCGCTCCCTACGGTTCGCAGTCCTACTCAACATGGCTGAACACCCGGTGCGGTCTACTTGGCAGAGAACCAACAGGTGATCTGAATGCACCTTTAGTCTACCAAAGTCGCTGTGCAGTGATGTGTTGCTGGCAGGTCAAAGGTTTTCTTTCGTACGCAAACACACTGAGGTCTTCTTGGGGCGTACGGCGTGTCATTTGAATGAGCTCAGTGAAACAAACAAAAAGACTTCAAGACACTGATCACCCTTCAGATCCAGCCAGCTAAACACCAAGTAAACACTTGACTGTAATTACTGCCTCTCTGCACTGCCACTTTTACAAGAAGAAGTTAAGCAGAGTATTTATTTAATATTTAATGCAGACACAAAACAAAAACTCCTGATGTAAAACTCTGTTTAACTAGAAGGTTTATCAGTGAGGTTGTATGAACTGCACTGCAGACTGGAGCCTCTGTTAACAGTCAGAACCAGTCAGAAACTCACTCACCTTGTTTATGAAGTGACTGCATCCTCACTGGCCTACATTATTATAAGCTATGGCAACATGGCTCACACCTCTCGGCTGCGTCCCTGCACTGCCTCACTTCCTCTTCCTCTCCTCACGGGTCTCGTGCTTTGGTTCAGTATTCATGCCAGTGTAGTTTCTGTGTCTGATTTGACAGACTTTCACCAGGTTTGCTCTCCGTTGTGTAAAACGTATCTGTGTAAAATGTTGTCAAGAACCGTTCGATTAAAACTATCCCGGCCAGTCAAACGAATGCACGAATGTCTCGCAGCGCTTCGCGTGACTCCGGCGCGGACTGACTTTCCCTCAGCACTCCGACTCTGACCTACTCCCGGTGTCCCTGCTTCACCTTCACCAGCCATTCGTCACAACGCAATTGGAAGGAAATCCTCGCTGACTGCAACTCTGCCGTGCAACTGTAGTTTTTCCGCTCTTGCCTTCCACCTGAAAGCTTTGTCAGATGGCGGTGACAGTGTTGTGTGAGAGTCTGGGATTCCAGAGATTGAGCAAAGCAGCCCCTTGCTTAAATTTCTGTCAGGTGGGGGGGGGGGTGGGGCA
>CAEMYA010000541.1:95448-110203 GCA_903131615.1 Diplodus sargus | reverse complement strand
GGGGGGGGGGCAAAGGTGACAGATGAGCTTGTGACAGGTGAGGCAGGCACTTGTCAGCAGCCGTGCCACAGAAACAGAAGTAACCATGGCAATAAGGCATAAAGATGTCAGCTCGGCGAGCCCGAACACGCGCTGTTCCCCCTCTATCATTATTCTGCTACGGATATGCCAGCTGGGGAAAGTATACACATATAGCTCGACTGCAAAACAACCCAAACAATAACACATCTTGTCGAGTGATACTGAAGGGATGCTGGAATCGCAGTGGTTGTGCTGACTCCAAATATTTCCCACGACTTTTCAGCATGAGGCATAGATCTGGATCCAGCGCCGCCGCCTGCTTAGTGACTCACATTTTTGCATGCAGGGCATTGGATTTCACTCATAAATGTTTTAAAATCCAGCCATATTTATGATCATCCACTTTTATGGCTAATCTATAGTAGAACCATTAGGCATGCATTAGTGAGTGAAGTATATTTGACCTAATCCTGGTCCTCATTCTGAAGTCAATAGCCCGCATTAAGCCTGCCTAAATAAAAACTATGGCCCGGGCCGTGTTTTTGCGCCAGTCACTTGAGTACCACTTTCAAGACCCTCTCCCCTCCCACCGCCGGCTAATTGGGACATTCATAACTCGAACGTCATCCCTCCCCGACTATTTTAGACCTCAGGGACGCAGACGAAGAGAGAAGCAGGAGAGGGGGGGAACGAGAGACGGACTAAGAAAGAGAGAGAGACGAAGACAGTCACATTAGGAACAGATGTATTGTGTACGGTAAAAGGTAAAGTGACCGTGCTTTCTGTAGCCTGTCTCCTCCACCGTCGTCCCCCAAGACGATCCATCTAATTACCCGTCCTTCAAACGACCTTAATATTCGTGACTCTGGATTTTGTTTGGGTTACGGCTTGGTTCATAAAACGCTCCGAATCGACTTATCAAATCTGTGTTTTGATAATTACATCAAAGCTAGAGGCAAATGTATAAAAAACTGGATTAGTGGCGCCATGGAGGCCTCTATGAAAACAGCCTAACAGGCAATTTGGCGTCCTACTGAGTGCACTTCCAAGGTACAAACTAAAATATCGCTGTTTTCAAATCCCACATTGTTTCTTTTCTTTCCCCCGCAACTAACTTCTGAGTCACGCACAACCGCTCGGTATAACAAAAGGTCCAATCCAAGCACTCACAAACAAAGGATGAAACTCTCGAATTTCATTCCTGAGAAGAAAGAGAAGTCTGTCGGCGTCGTTCCACCTTCTCCTCTTTGACAGCTGGCTGCTACAAACCAAGGCTGCTGCAGTACTGTAGCTCTGGGCGTATGTGCTGTGTTTGTGAGATAAATGGCGACATGTGGAAGACTCTCCACAGCACTCCACCTCCTTTGTCACCAAGTCAGACTCTCGGGCTGCTCCGGATCAACTGTCTGGCTGAGGCGAGCGGAGACATGAGGGGTGGGACGGCTGTCAGGAGCCCCTCGGCCACTGCGGATTATCGCAGCCTCAAGTGTGTTATATCTCATCACGCCCAGGGATCTGCTGAGAAGTACAAAGGAAAACCTTCGGCGAAACGATTACCTCAGTTCAACCAAGATGTGTCACATGGCGGTCGCCCAAGAAACTGCACCGGGTAGGTTTCAGTTATGGCAACGTTGTCGGGGCGGGCTAATGAGAAGAGACACGCTGAACTACTTAACATGCAAATGTCCTGAGCTTTTAAATGGTTTTTCCCCGGTGCTTTTAAGTGGTTTGAGAAGTTACAAGTCTACAATTTGAATCCAATTTATAGACATATTGACCCATGAAGAATCACATGCAAATGGAATCAGTGGCGGCCAGGTAAAGTGAGCGATCTTGGCGACGGTCGAGAACGTTTGGGCTCACAAATAGCAAACGGATGGCCGGATGAGGCCCACTTGAGTCCCTCTTTCTCTCTTCCTCTCACGCTCCCGCTCTTCTTCCTCGATAACTCAGCCCCGGCATGAATATAAATGGAGACCGGTGAAGAGCAGGGACCGGGTGCCAGTGAATGGCTTTCTGCTCGGCCTCCGACAGCAGTGCTCCCCTAATGGGTTCAGCCTGACTGGATTCAATCATGTCCCCTGATACCCTCTGAAGAGGATGCAAATTGTCAATCAGACTTCCCCCCACCCCCCCTTCCTCTTGTGCTGCTGTCTTCGCCTCGTTCCATGTGATCATCTTGCCATCATTCACCTTGCTCTTACTTCCTATTTCGTCTTCCTACAGCCTTCACATATTAGCCCGACCTCTTTGCTTCCGTGTTAGGTCCGTCTCGATCTGCCCCGAAGATATTGACATGAGCCGCATTCAGGTCGGATGAAATAATGAGCGCGGAGAAGGTCACGCACATGCAGAATTCAAGGAAAATACTGCATTTCTTGAGTCTATGTGCTGGCATTTCAAGTGAGAGAAAAAAACATCCCTCCTCTCTTATAAAGGGGCGATAAATTGAAGATTTTAAATGAACATGTCTATTGTAGTAACAGGTCCACTGACTCTATAAACACTGGGCAGCCCAGTAAAATTGAAAAGGATAATTATATTTTTGTTTAATCCAGACATTTTTAGGCAAACAGCCACAGTGAGGAGAAGATGACATATTTTTTATTAACAAAGGTTAATGTATTTATTGGATTGCCTCATAATGCAATTGTATTTCATTAGCTTCATGTAAAAGCAATCAGACTGTGAAAGCTCTTGCTGGCGGGCAGGCACAACGAGGAGACAAATAAACATTTTGCCACACTGGATGACAACTTAATCCACCCTGTGGGCTACAGGTGCACCCTGCTCTACTTCGAAATGCAGGGACCTCTTCCCGCGCCTCATTAGTTTTTGCCACACAATACACCAGCCGCAAGACACGCCGCTGTGTCAGTACGACCTCGCGTTCGAAGACGAATACCATGTGAACAGAACACTGTTGGATTCCAGCTGAGACCAAGACGTCATCGTACCTAAAGACCAAAATAGGTCATTTCTCACTGCCTTTCTCGTGCATACCAAACTTCTACCTAACAACGTATCCAAACTGAAAGCAAAGCTAGCAAGTGTCAGTGACAACAGTCATTAAGTGCATTCTCATCTATTGGAGTGGAATGTCCAGACTCGCACCAAACTTCAGCAACAGTACAAATAGGGTCCCAGCACATAGTTCGAGGCATCAAACATCTGCTAGCTTAGCCGGATTTCTGTTGTAAAGTGAACACAACTCACCACTACAGCAGCTTCCTCTTATGGGGAACCGAGTGCAGTAGAGTTCCGCAGTCTCTACCAAATACCTAAAGTTAGAAATGCTCAATTCCGTTCTTTTCCCTGTCCGCTCTCAATAACTGTTATACTGGTTAAAAACTGGTAGACAAGACACAACTTTGATAGCATTTCCATGGAGTAATAATCATACATTTTCATCCTTGAGCTGCGGAACTCTACTGCACTCGGTAATGGACTTGTTGGGCTTCCCCATAAGAGGAAGCTGCTGGAGCGGTGAGTTGTGTTCACTTTACAATAGAAATCCTAGCAGATGTTTGATGCCTCGAACTATGTGCTGGGACCCTATTTGTACTGTTGCTGAAGTTTGGTGCTGTTCCAAGCATTATTTCTAAGGTTGCTAAAACTACATAAGCTAGCGGTCTGCAAACTTGATCTCTCGAGGGGGGGGGTCTTACTCAGTGTCACGGTCAGTTAGACCATGGATTCAATTTACACTGGAATATCCCTTTTTTTGCGTTGACACTGATTGACATTTTCATGTCCGAGGCGGATTACGGCCCTGATATTGAAAGTGTTTTCACATTGGACGGTAACGGAATTTAATCTGTGAGTTATAAGTGCAACTTCCATCAGAGGACACGAGGTATATTAAGTTTATGACCCAAACTCCAGTTTCTCGCTTTGACTGCTACTTGCATCTGTAAAGTAGTAGTAAAAAAGTCTCTTCTGACATGGCTGTACATTTTCTTCTCTTGATTTTATTTGCTGTTTCTCTTTTCTGTTGTTGTTTTTAATCTCTGTAAGGCACTTTGAGCTACTCCTGTGTATGAAAAGCGCCATACAAATAAAGATTGATTGATTGATTGATTGATTGATTGTTGGCTTGTTTTGAATTGATTTAATTCAGACACACTCAGTTCATTCAGTTGTATTTTCAACGCACTATAAGCAACATAAAACCAACAGATAGTCGTGTAAGTTACTGATAAACGATTGAAAGGCTTTTCTAGTTTCATGGCTAATGGGGTTAGGGCCGATGAAAGCTAAATTGCTCGGCTCGTTTTCGCCCATTTCACCGCTCAAGCTGTCAGAAACGTTCACTACCTTCCCCGCTGCCGTTGAAAACAAAGTTGAAATAGAAGGAGATGGTCCTGGAGTGATCGATGACAGGGGGCGATGCACTGCAATTAGCCGTGATGAATTGCCAGACTCTTTAGAAACTCTCTAAATAATTGATTTTTAAAAAGAAACATCAGATGTAGGCATTCCAAAACTACAAGCATCAGTGTCAGTGGGTGATGTATGGAAACCCAGTTAAGAGCCCATTTTCCTCCCATTCCACCGGGAGAGGAGAGGCCGCAGTAAATAACCACCACATCGCCAGAGGGGGAAAGGGAGAGAGTGGGGAGAGCAGTGGAGAGGAGAAAAACCCCCCGTACTTCCACCACCTTTCTCCACTCTCTGCTTTCCTTCTTATGCCTGTCCATGCATTCGTTTCGTCCCCGCTCCACCCCACCCCCGGCCTCCCCCACACCTTCTCTCTGTATGTCTCAATCTCCTTTGCTTTCTTGCCCTCTCAATCCCGCTCCTTTCATTCCTGTGTGCCTGGCGGACGACTGCTGAAAGGAAGGTGGAATTGGATGCCTCCCTCGCCGAGCTTCCCTTTGAGACTCGCAGGAGATTTTGTTTTGCCGTAGTGAGGTGTTGCTGCCTCACCGTCATCCAAAACATCAGCTGTCTGTCTGTGACGGGCAGCCACGGTCCTTAAAGGGAGTTTAGGAACAAACAAACACGCTTCTCTGACGTCATCCAGGCACGCACTTGAGATGTAATACATGAACATTAAGTGAGACTATATTGTAGATGTTTTTTTTGTTTTTTTTCCATTGATGCCTTTCATCTCCTGATTGAAGGGAAGAGAAAGCATACTTCCCCTACTCAGGACCTGGATTCAATTGCAGTTGTTCGCATCTAGATTTGATGAGTCACTCCAACAGACGCGTGCTCTATAATGCTTTATTTTATTTCCAAGTATGGCTGAGTGGTCCCCAGTACCTCCCAATAAAGAATTGGAAGTCCCTCTCCGACTCCAGCGAATTGCACTGGAATATGCAGCTCTTCGCGGGTGGAGCGCCGGGTGTTTGGCATTCAGCAGGGGCTGGGGTTTTTTTTTTTTTTCCTCCGGGCTTCACTGCCATGTTTGACAGATTATAATTGTCAGAGGAGGGAAAACGCTGAACACCCTTGTCTCATGCCTGATGAAAAAGGTCACTCCAGTTCCTCCATATTGCACTGAGTCACCAGCACACTCAACAATGACGGTGGCTGCGGCGGTTGACAACTCAGTAGCCCCCCTTTCTCCACCCCATTTCTCCCCAGCGAAGAAACAGAAGGTTTAATCCTTTCTCACAGGTTGAAACCATCTCCTCTCTTATCGCCCTCTCTTTCTGCTTCTCTCTGAGTGACGGACAGGCCAGCTTGAGCCGTTATGGAAGGCAGCGAGACAGGTCAAAGGTGACTGAGCGGAATAATCCTTTTATGAAACCCTCCTCCACAACTGAAGTAAAGCTGGCGTAAGGAAGGTCAGCTTGTAGGCTCTGTCCCTCCTCAGCATCAGCCGAAGATTGTACCGCTCTATTCACTCGCTTACCTTGAGAAGCGCACAGCTGGCTTATCGCCGTGGAATTGGCTGTGCAGCATGAATGCTGCAGAAGAGGGGAGCCGGATGAATGTTTGAATGGGGCTGGAGAATGTGAATGCCTTACCTGTTTCAGTCTTTCTGCCGCCAGCTTCTCACTACCCTCTATCTCTTGTTTCTCCCCCCTCTTACTTTTATCTCAGTCTATTCTTCCCGCACATCCTCCAAGTCTTTGTGCGCGGAATTGAATCCCGTCTCCGTCTGGGATCTGTGTGTTTTGAAGATGACCTGAGCGAAGAGTGAGTCTTGCTGAATGGGATCATGCCCTTTTGTACAGGCCCGCTGAGAATCAAGCCTTGTCGTACTGCGACACAGTGTTCAGGTGAATAAAGTAAAAAAAGAGAAAAGATTCCAGTGACTGAGGCTTTTCTAAGTCACCCCTCATGTCCGTTTTCTTTTGCTTTTTTGTTTTTTGCTTGTCGATGCAGCTCCTTATCCAAGTGGTGGATAGAAATAAAGACACAGTGACAGACTGCGTCACTTTAAAGCTACTCCAATCAATATTTTTATATCAACAATGGTCTAAATGACTATCATTGTAAACTCACCAAGATTTTCTTTTGAAAAACCTGCAGTTCCTCTCACCTCTGCAGATCTATAGCATCTTTCAACTCCATGTTCTAGTTGCAGAGCCACGCAACTTTACTATTTTGCTTCACTCTCACTGCTCTTGTCAGCCTCTTTCCAGCCCTTATTTTTTTTTTTTTTAATCTTAAAACTTGGATAAATCCACTGTAGAAATAGAAGAAAAAATTAGGGACTAGCTGGTGGACAGGGTGGAGTGTTAACCAGTATAAAAAGGCAAGCGCCAGTTTGGATGTGAATTGTTCCCAATGACTGTAAATGAAGATGGAAGATTCTCAGTTTCCTCCCATTGTACAAAAAAAAATTAATCCAGACTATTCTCGATACGTTCGAGGCCATCTTGTGCTGGTGACATCATTTGGAGCCTGAGTCTGCGCAGTAACGATTTTGGAGTTGCAGTATCGAGTTCCCACACATGCACCCGCCAGAATCAATCAGGGCATGGCTCAGCTGTCAATCATGATGTCACACAAGCTTGTTAAAGCTCAAAACCATCCATTTTATTGATATAGTTATATAGCTCGAAATCAAAAATCAAACTCCTCCCCACATTAACCTTGTACCATCTTTTGGCGAAAAATTATTTCATGTGTGAATTTAGTTTACAGTGGGTTGGGTTAAACATAGACTGAGATCAGCCACTGGGGCTGTCCAAATTGCTCCAAAATGACGTTGGAAAAAAAATGACTTGTCAAACTTATCTCAGGTGACTCAGGCCCAAATATTCCTGGACAAGATATTATTTTAAAGTTCCACACACGTTACGCTGGTGCTAGCTGGTTTGCATGCTAACTTTGCTAGCAACACAATGAATGGACATCATAACATCAAAATGTTATTTCCTCACATGGTTTAAGTAAATATTTGACTGTTTTTGAACATTTTTCTTACAAATTACCTCATTGAATGCAGAATTCTTAGATATAATTTTTTTTTACGGTTAGGCCACTGAAAATGCGGATAAGATTTGTGCTCAGATAGTCAAGTCAAGTCTGGTAATTTATCTTTCAGGAAATCCTTCTGTAGTAAGATGTATTTATTTTACCTTTCACAGATGTTTACTACAGTGATAATCCCAGAAACAGCAGGCAACCTCTTTAAGTGGAAGAGCTCTGATAAACCCACAGTACGCTACAAGCCCATTACCAAACATCAAACAAGGTTAGTGACTAGCTGGTAAAGAGCTAAAGATTTTTCCATCAGGGGCTGGAGACAAAAATACAGCTAAACAGCGAGGCAGCAGATGAATGGTGATGATAGTCCGTGTCTGCTGGATGTGTAAAAAGGCAACGGTTTGCAAACATATCAACTCTACGAGGTGTTAATATGTTAATGCCTTGTTTACAGCGTGTTGCGGTGCCCTGCAGATGGCACGAAAAAAGAAAAAAAATCAATTAATGCAGGTTTAAAAATCAACACTCGTAGTTGGATCTGAAAATAATGTTAAAATGCATTTTGCACTTGTAATGAATGTTCATAATGTACAGAGAATTCTCCCGAAAGGCCTCTGACTGTACATCACATTTCATTGTTAAGGTATAAAATCTGATTCATGTGCAAATGGGAGTCTTGTCACTACAGAGACCCGGTCTGTATTATCAAGCAGTCAAATAAATCCTTCTCACCCTGACTCCTTGATACATTTCTGATATCGGTTAAGTACTGTTGAGGGACGCTGACAGCTGTCATACTAAGGACACCTTGAGCAATTACATATCTGTGACTTTTTCCAATCTGAAAAGTGAAAAGCAGTAGGGGCAATTTTTTTCTGTCTTCTTGTTCTCATCAGCATCACTCTCTTTATCACACATTTTTTTCTCTCAGCGATTCCCCTGTCTCATCAGTTTAATAGTGGTGTATTGAGCAAAGCATTTCCACAGGTGGTCTCCTCGGGCCAGAACCCAACCCCACTGTCCCCGGTCCAATTACAGCAAGAAGGAGAGGACATTTTTATTGGTCTGTGAGGGGACATTTCCATGGCTGCCATCGTCTCCAGGAGTAGAGTCATCTAGCGCTCAATTACTCCTCCTTTCTGAACCGGCAAGGGAAAGAAACCTCCCCTGCTGAAACCCGGTGAGTCCCAGCGCATTACCAGCACAGAATTTCTGACCTACTTCAAACACAAAAACCCCCACAACTTATTTTCTCCCTGCTACCTACAGTTTATGATTGAATATGTGGCAAGTAATATTCCCTCGGAGTTTTCAAGAGAGGCACCAGCACCGGCTCTTTAATAACATACTTTTCACAACACATTACAAACGCATTACAAGCAATTTCATTACGCTTGAGTGCAAAGATGCCATAAGTAATAAATTATCTCAAAGGCATACATTAATAAACAAGCGAAAGCCAATAATAATGATAATAATAACTACTGTTTGTATGGCGAGCCACAAAACAAAGTATTCAGACAAATTGTTTTGTATTCAAACACACCAACAAATGAATCCACACAAGACGGCTTTTTCTTTGTATGCTATACAATTTTCTTATGCTTTCTCTGCCGCCTTGCTGATTCTCAATACTATGAATGTTTCAACGGGGGAAGTAATTTGACGATGGATTATTCGGCTCAGTAGCAGCATAGAAATCCAAAAAGCGGACGACCGAGGACGTTGCCAAGAGGAACTCCACAGTTCAGAGTGTCAGCAGCGGATTTGGAGCATGTCAAGTGTCAAGTGGATTTGTAACATTCAAGTAGAAAGATAAAGAATCAACCACTTGAGAGCAGTGTCTGGGTGTCCTTTCAAGTCTATAATAATGATGTGATAAGCCATAAAAGCAGCCCTCAGGTCAAGTAGAAATAAAACATGTGCCTCGGCAGCACCAGTGGTGACGATGAAATCATTTGTGAATTAGAGCACAAGCCAAACAAGGTCATTTTGACTCATCCGATCAGTTTTTTAAAAAATCACGTCTTTTTTTTTTACTAATAACAGGTTGACAGTCACCCCAATACGACAGACATCATTTTGTCAGGGAGGAGGTGTGAACATGTGTCAAGGAGAAATGCGGCACCAGGACAGCATGGACCAGACACTCATACGGTTTGATATCTAGCATGCAGAACACCAGGAAGGGCCAGATTGAGACACCTATGTTTTCTCTCTGCCCCATACAAGGAACCTTGGCGCACATCATAAGGCTGCTGCCCAAAGGCCTTCACGGAGGATCACTGGTACGCAAAGTCATGCCAACAACAGCCTGTTTTCGTTCTCTACACATCAAATACAGCAGCCTGTTCACTTGCCCGAGGCTTCTGAGTTTGACGCTGCAATTAACCCTCTAGCATCACTTCTGGAAGCTCCCCTCTAGAGTAGTAGTATAAAGAGCAAGACACTAAGTTAGGGCAGCAGGTGGGTTGGGTGGATGGGTCATACGTGGGAATTTATCTCAGGACACCGGGGACGGCATCCTGTGTGTGGTGTAAACATGACACCTTATTTTAAGCAGCGTTAGTTCTGGAGCCTGAACCTGACCAAGTAGTTTTTTCCTGCCTAAACTTAACCAAACTGTGACAGATTGGCAACATGATACGATTATGACAACATAATATGTCATGATATGGAAAACATTGGCAGCAAGCTTTATTTTAGCTTATCATTTCTGTGCCTTGCCTTGAATGTGTAGCCCCTTGGACCCTCGCGGGCAGGTAGAATGTGGTAATTTGAAGGTTAAGGCCTCTAATCACACTGCTGTATTTTGATGAGCCGAGAGTGCGAGGGTGATGCCTCCGGCCACACGGAGAGTGCACAGGGAGCTCAGCAGGAAACTCAAGCTGACTGACACCATCACACCGTTCCTTACTGATCACACAGCCAGAAGTGTCAGAACAGGTGCTCCCGTTTGAGCGGGCGGTGCAATAGGAAGAGTCGATTGAGGAGTAAATATCAAAGAACTTTGGTCAAACACGAGGTGCTGGTAGGTTAATGGTGGATGAATGGCTGGATGGTTGAAGACCTAGAGTGCAAGTCCAGACCTTTAAGACAATGTTGAAATTTGCGAGGTGCATACTGCAACTGGTGGCCCTTTATGACTGGAAACAAACAGCAGACTCAGGAAACAGATGTAGTGAAAACAACCCTTAACTTGTCGACAGGCAGGCTTACAGCCGGCTGTGTGTAGGCTGTCAGGACAGGCAAACAAATCGAAAAGGGCTACAGCAAGCAAGCAGGTCATAACAACAGGCACAGGCAGGCACAAGTGAGACTGGAACACCAAGAGAACATACAGGATCTGTAAGGAAAGGACCGCCAGTAACACAAACACGCCCGGCTCTACTGCCACGATGCTCTGCTCTATAGGGCTGTACAGGCGGATTACTGGGCCAGGTGATGGCAAGCCACAATTTACCACAAAGTCACACACATGCCTGACCGCTCACACTATGGCAGGTGATGTCACACACCTTCTGCCTTTGTCATCGAACGCAAACACCAGCGAATTAAGAACAGTCTAATTATAGAGGAACGCAGCGTCTCAATGACTAACCGACTTGAATTTGCCTCTTGATGAAAACGAGAAAGTAATTATAGTCGTGGCAGCAGAAATTATTTGTTTATGGCTTCGAAATAACTATTTGCTTTTCGCGGAGCCGTGTATGACTCCCTTCGAGAGCTCATACGGACGTGTTAGCGTTTATTCTAACAGGATCTGCTGATCGGGGAGAAAAAAGCTGAGGGTAGAGCCTGAGAGGTTCCAGTGAGGAGGAGAAGCCTTACAGCGCATTTTTTTTTACGGTTTAAAAATTCCGCCGCTGCAAATCGACAATATCCTCATAGCCAGGTTCCCTCAGTAATGAACACCTGTGAGCAAAAAAAATAAGAGGGACGCTCTGATAAATGTGAAATAAATTATTTCTCCGGATCAGCCTCCTTCGTTTCATTAATCATCTCTTTCCCTTCTACATCCACCGCTGAGCAGGAGTTGCCGCTGCGTACTTCCTCCAAATGAATTTTATCTCCCGGCCTGAATCTTTACTTCTTTCTCCCTATTTTCTTTCTCTGCCTCCCTGTGTCATTCTACCTTTCTCTGGCATTGAAAATTTTGTGCGCCGAGTGTCAAAGGAGAGCTGGTCTACCAATACAACAACTCCCCCCATCAGACGGAGAAACGCTTGGTTTGCTCCGGTGAGAACAGTTGAGATGTATGAAGGGATAATAGTGGACAAGGGCTCATTTTCTCTAAAGGAAAGCTGAAAGCTGCAGAGAGGGGTGGGTTAAAATGGTGTTTTTGCACTGCTAGGGGTGCATATTAAAGCTCGTTGGCTGCTCTGGAAGGAAGAATCTTATTAGCCAGAGGGAGAAACAAAAAGAACAAGAACGACAGAATGAGACAGAAAGACCGAGCGAGAGAGCGTTATTGGCAAACGGCTGTGTTTAACGGGGCTGCCCAGATCCAAACACAGAGTTGGCCGGTGATTGGTCGGTTGCGGTTGGGTCTTGGCACAGGCGGCGGCGACAGCTGTTTGGAAATGATGGAAGCCCCAGAGAAGGGAGACAGGAAAGAGCGGCACCACGACAACAATCCAGAATTACTGTGAAATTCTGTCGTCCCAGTGCCTTCTCCCAACACAGCCCCGACCAACACGGAATGAAAAATAGGAGGCCGCAACAAATCAACAAAAGGAAACAAATTGAGATACAAATGGGCGAGTTGCGTTGGTACTGCTCATTGCTGAGAGGAACATGTAGTAATTGGATGCCTTCAATCTTAAGTTCTCCTCCGAGGCTTGTTTGTGGGCCTGTTTCATTTCACGCCTTCATCTCGGTCCAGTGGGAAAGATCATCAAAACATTAAGCGCTCAAGACAAAATGAAATCCAAGCGTGAATGCCATTAATGCTCCTCACAAAAGGAAATATCAGCAACTATGCACAAATACAAATAAGCCTATTTACTGGTGATCAAGCCATTCTGTGCAAATATAGCCCGACAGTGCAGAAACACTAATCAATGCGGTAATTACTCTGCAGTTCCTGCTTAATGTGAATCTGGTCACTTAACATGTGGTGTGCTTTACTCAACAGAGATCCAGATGGCAGCTTCACTATTCATAACTGCTTCCCAGTTAGATTATTACACAACTATGTGAATACAAAGGACACCGTCCAAAGGCAAAAAAACAGGAGGAACCGCCACGACACTCGTATTGTTTCGGCCCATTTTTCAGCCTCTGTTAACACGTATTATTTTACCCACTCAGGGGCACACATGCATCACACTTTGAGGGAATCCAACAAGGGGGAATAATACATTCACCCTGCCTCTCTTCCTCCATTTTGTAACACTGTATTTTTGCTACTTCCAGCCTCGTACTCTCCAGCAAATTGTAATGGCGTGGGGGCTGTGCACATCTGGCCGTCAAATCACACCGTGGCAAGAACAGGCAGCAGCAGAGGCAGTGCGGGACGCCCCGTGGCACGCCACAGTGACCAGCAAGGATTGTTACTCCGAAAACTTCCACCTTTTTTTTTTTCTTCTTTATTTCCTAGATAACTGGTACACAACAGCCAGGAAGTCAGGAAGCCGGTGATTTTGCACCGCAGCTCTCCGAGGCTCATAGCGTGCGATGGAAACGGGGTGCAGTACAGCTCTGAGACAAAGTTTATTCAGATATTCATCATCAAGTTCATCCGTCTGTACTCCCCCACAGTACCAACGCCGTCCTCACTGTCTGCCAGCTTATTTAGCCCCTCAGCTGTGTATTGTTGTGAGCAGCGCCGGGTTCATTTTCTGTGAAATGTCAGACTGTGAGTGAGTCAGCCGTGGCAGGTGCGTGGGATTGGCATATACTGTAAATCTCTGTTTAACAGTATAATGAGTTAAAGGGGAGCTACTCCATATGGAGGGAAATGCGCTGGAGGAAAACACACTCCACGCAAAACAAGACCGGTCGCTTTTTCACCTGCCTGCATGGCTCCGGCACAGCGGGGAACACACACACATGCACACACCCACACAAACAAACACACACACACACACACACACACACACACACACACACACACACAGGAAAAGACAATGGATGTGTTTCCTTCAGAGCCAGATTCAGTCTGAGAGCAAGCGACAGAAGAATGCTCAGAGGCTCTTTCAGGCTGCCGCCGCCGCCGCTGAGTTCGTTTCAGTGGTGGGAAACATCCAAAAAGGGGCAGGCGGCGAAAAACAAATCCCCTCTCAAAACAGGTACAGAGAGCACAGCCGGCGCGTTATGGATAATGTGGTGATTGCAGAGCTGTGATGAGGCGCTGCCTTCTATTAAAAGTGCTGCGCTCGGAGCATATTTCACTTTCACCCCTCAAACGCTGGAAGGCGATGACTAAAGAGAGGCACATTCAGTCATCCTCCCCTCCACACCCTCTGCAAGTCACACACACACACACACACACACACACACACACACATACACACACGTGGCACACAGGAAAGTGAGCTAAAGGCTACACTCATGCATAATGTGGCAGATGGGATGTATAGAGGGGTGGGCTCACAGAACATGCTTCATTTGCTGATGAAGTCTAGATGCAGAAGTGGGCAGTCTTGCTTTAATACATGTGATCTGACTCTCTCACAGCTCTCTCTCTCTCTCTCTCTTTCTCTCTCTCTCTCTCTCTCCAGCTGGGCTACATTGTAATACGCGCACATACACACGCTCTCTCGTGCACGCTCGCTCGCTCACTCACACACACCGCGCCGCCTCTCTCTCTCTGACACAGACTCTCTACTTAGTGCGTTGGAGAGAGGACTGAGGCTCACACTATCAGCGCAGCTTCTCAATGGGGGGACGCAGCCAAGAGCAGACAGAGCAGTCATTCCACTGGAGCCTTCCGCCGCGCGCGTGAGGAGGAGACGACCAGTCGGGGGGGGGAGTGTGTTGTTGTGTGTGTGTGTGCGTCTGCGTGTGTGCGTGTTTAGTGGGTGCGTGTAAATTAGCTCCCTGTCATCACAGACATAGGAGTGCACTGACGGAGGCTGAAAGAAGGAGAAGGGACGACAGCTCTCGCTCGCATGTGGCCGATGGAGCAGTGACATGATCAGCCTCCCATCCGTCCCATCCCGGCCAGTTTGTGACTTAGACCCCTGGGTGTTTTGCTTCTGGTGACTGTTTTTCCACGGATTTCACCAGGAGCTGAGCAGCAGCGGGGGGGTTGGTTGGTTTCCAGAGGAGAGAATACTGACGAAGAAGAAGGAGAAGGAGAAGAAGAAGCAGAAGAAGAGCATTTCAGCCCTCTTTTTTT
>CAEMYA010000541.1:80354-95190 GCA_903131615.1 Diplodus sargus | reverse complement strand
GGGGGGGGGGTCGATGAAGTGTGTCTCGGGATACTCGCAAAACACTGCTCGCTGGACAGGGTGACAGCGGTAATGTACGTGGAAGGAAACAGGTGCTGTTATTCTTGGTCCAAATATCCTCTTCGAGCAATCTGTTACTTAAGTTTCATGCATGTTTGAACAGCGCACATACGTTGCATCTCTCGCGTAAAAACAACGAATGGCGGGCAGCGCAAAGGGTTAAATACACAAAGTGCGCAGCGGTTATTAAGATGATAGTTCAGGAGCCTGTGTTATCCTCAGTCACACGTGTGTTTTTGAAGGAATCAGTGCGAGCGTGATAATCTCAAACCACCGTTGCGCGCAGGTGCACCGCGCGCCTGCAGGTGTGTCTGCCGCTTCTGTTCCTCGACCGCACTTTACTACAGCTGGCGCTCTCGCGCTGGACTTTCCAATTACGCATAAAAGAGGTGTCGCCTCTCGTTTGGCGTGATCCAACAAAAAGTAGGAGTGAAGTGCTCCCCATTACGCGTGGAAAAGAAAAACACACACACACACACACACACACACACACACAAACACACACACAAACACACACAATAAAATGAGATGGGCATTTGTGTGAAAAGAGAAACGAGCGAGGCTGCAAGAGTTTGATTCAATCTCCCTGCTTCCTTTTTCCTCTGAACTTCCTCGAAATTGATTCCCGTGCTTCTCGGTAGTTTCACTTAGAAGTCCTCACCACCTCTGGCAGGAAACACGCTTTTTTTTTGTTTTCGGCAAGACTGGCTCCCGACAACCAGGAGAGCTCAGAGTCTCTGTGCAGTATTCTGCTAACCGCGCGAGCGCGACGAACCCTGTTTTGGAATATGTGGCCAGCTCAGTGTGGTTAAAAAAAGAAAGAAAGAAAGAAAGAAAGAAAGAAAGAAAAAGAGAAAAGAGGAAAACATACCCACGGGACCGCTTCACAATTCCACCAAAGCCGCGTATTAGGTTGGATTCAGTGCAGGGGTGGGGATTTACAATGCGCTGTTCATAATTATATGCTTAATTTTCACTGAATATTGAGCAGCCTCAATGTCAGCGAGGGCGCGCGCCCGCACGTGCAACATTCAGCGGCCCTAATGGCTTTAATCGCACGCGCACATCTGAGCGCGCGGCGGTGGCTGGGAGCGACAGAGCAAGCGGTGGCTCCGGTAGGCTGTGTGACAGGACCAGGCCTGCCATCACGGCGCTCTGCTCAGACGTGTGAAACATTCATGTCAGACTCCTTATTTAAATGTGAGATTTCCTCGGTTTGAAGTTCATATAGAAGACGAGGCTCCCCCGGGGGGCTCCGAGTCTGCTTTATATATTCTCTTGTGTGTTCAGATACGGCAGAATCAAACATTAAAGCCCCATTAGAGCCACAGCGTTACATTAGACTCCCCCAGAAAAAGGCCCCACCTCAGTGGAAAAAATGTAAAACAAATGCAGTTGGTGCCTGCAGACACAGTGAATGATTTGTGTGAGTGAAATCCTCTCAGAAGCAACAATATTTCTTTCTTTTTTATTCTCTCTTTCTCTCTCGCTCTCTCTCGCTCTCTCTCTCTTTCTGGTGGGATGGTGCTTTTAAATATTCCACTGAATGGGGAAAGAGAGAGGAGCACTAATAACACCTGGGAAGGAGGAGAGCCTCATTATTCAATGAGGGCTAAGGCGTGTCTCCATATGCTGGCCCTCAGCAGCCATTAGGCAGCCGCCGAACAAATCTGCAAGAAGACCTGCTGATGCTTAGAAATGCAGTTTTTGATTTGAAACTTTGAGACTATCAGGGCATTAAATAGTTGACACTACAAATATTGGAGTCGGACAAAGACATGTGTCATTTATCGCGGTGTTTGCAGGCAGCGGCAGGTTTGGACGAGAAAGATATTGACACAATTAACGTCGCTTGTGATCACTTGTTTGGCTCTTTTGTCTGCTGGTCTCCTCTTTTTCTTCTCATTCCTTGTTTTAGCATAAGAAAGTACCCACAAACCCTTTTAATTAATCATACTAGCAGACGTCTTTCTCAGTCCAAGCCTTAGTCTCTGGTTACATCAGTATACTTCTTCCTGTCTCTCTTCTGGTGCTGTAAATCTGTCCCTGTTTCCCCCCCTCCTCCCCCTGCCTCCCTGCAGACCCGGCCTCACCATGTCCTGGTTGCTGGCCGTGTGGATTAGCCTCGGCTTCCTGCTACTGTGCCAGGCCACGCTCTACCAGACCATCCAGCAGCATCATGTGGCCCGGCCCGGCCGCACCGACATCCTCACCCTGGGTACGTGCACCTCTCTTGTCAGCCTTCGGCCTCGCAGCGGCGCGTTGCGGAGCGAGACGTTGCCCTCTCGATGGGGGCAGGAGCTCTCGGCTTTGGCTGCTCAGAAAGCAACAGCGAGAGACTGCTGCAGTATGTCAGAGTGATTTGTCACAGCGCTGTACTGTAACATGATGATTCACCATGCTCCCAGTCATACAGGACGAGGAAAAAGTGGGGGAGACTTATAATTATGCATCTAATTGCAGGTTAGCTTCAGTCACTCTCATGTCGATCTCCTTTACATTTTGTCCTGTTTTACGGACGGAACATACACCCTGTGCATGTTGTTGGACTCTGGCTGAGCTGCAGACGGAGAGAGCATCTTCAGACGCTGCGAGCTAGCCGGTAGGGAGATGATTTTTGTGCGAATTCTCTACAGCACTCTGCATCTTGCTGGCAGGACAAGCTGTAGGCAAAAATCCCTATTGCTGTGCGGGTAGCCAAGGGAGCTTTGATCACTGTGGCTTAGATGGAAATGACAATTATGTTTCCCCCTTTTGCACGGGAAACGTTTGGCAATTAAGCGCGATGCCTCTCGCACCGTAGGGGCAAAAGGGGAGGGTAGACGCCGAGGCGGATCTAATTCTCTGATTATGGAGAAGCTTACCAGCATTGCTTATGGTGTATGTGGGAGTGTTACAGGGGGGAGGCAATGGTTTTCCAGAGCAAAGCGACGACTTTCTTTAAGCTTCTAACAATGAGTGTGACTCCCGAGCTGAACCCTCGTACAGCGCGCGGCGCTCTCTCTCTCTCTCCCTCTTTCCAGAAGCCAAGCGACTGTTAAGCATTGATGCTATCTTCCCGCCTGCCTTCCCCTTTGTGTGTGCGTTGCATTGCCAGGCAAAAAAAAAAAGAAGTGCAGTAATTGAAGCAAAAACTCCAGCATTGAATTCTCCACGCTTGTGTCGAACATCGGTGACTTTAAGCGGCATGTCGGAGAATTGGCTTACTTTTGCCGGGGAACAGCTGACACATGAAAATCCCAGCTATGATAGATAGAAAGTTCTCAAAGAATCCCGCTCCCGTTAATTGGAACAAGAGGGTGAGGGATGAGCGACAGAGAGCTCGGGATGAATTTTTAAAGGCTGGCTTCCAGTTTTTCTGTTTTTCTTTTCTTTTTCTTTTTTTTTCTTTCTTGACTGGTTGGCAAGTCGAGCGCTTGGTGCCAAAGATGTACAAGGAAGTGCAAGGCTCAGTAAGTGTCTCTTGAATAATGCAGAAGTCCCAAAGGGGAAAAAAGGAAAAAAATAAATAAAATAAAATAAGAGCCCCCCTCCCCCCCCCCAAAACACCACCCTGACGTAGATCTAGAGGAGTCATCCAGGCAGGGGATAGTTATGGCTGAGAGTTCTCCGGAAGGCTTCCTGTCAGACAGATCAACTCACACACATTGCAGCATACAACATTGAGGAGGGGACGGACATGTACAAGCTCGCGCATTTACACACCCTTTTCTCACCGAGGCCATCAGTGGTGTGGCATTTTCCTGGGCCCTCTGGGGATGCCGCAGCTGTGTTCAGAGCGCGTCAGGTCTTAAACTGCAGGGGCGGATGACAAACACACACTCTGTTGATTTAATCTGTCTGTAGTCTCGTGTTTCATTAACGTTATTAGACTGACTTAGGCTGAGACACTCAACTTTAACCATCGTCACCGAGAGGTAATCACAAGAGAGACGCCTCACTGTATTGTTGTTGCAGGGTGATATTTTTCGACATCATATGTCATCATATATAAAACTGTAAAGATAACGTCAATTTTTCCATTTTAAATCAAATCGAGCACGTTTTTTCTGCATTAACAAAAAGCTTTCATATCAGATGATATCTGTAATCGGTCAATTTGTTGTCAGATAGAAACTAGCCGATTACAGATATCACCCGATATGAAAGCTTTTTGTTATTGCAGAATAAAAATGTGCTTGATTTAATTTGAAATTGATGACATTTTTAATCCGTAAAATGGCCCCTGTGGTGTCTCTTTATTACAAGTGTTTGATGACCACAACTGAGGCATCACTACAAAATGTATCAATATTGGATTTTTTTTTACTCCCTTACATCAGCATCAGCCCCATAAATTGCGTATCGGTTGGACTCTAATTCAAAGGCAATTCAGGTAAAATTTGGCTATCACTTATAATGATTAGTTTTCATGTAGTATTATAAATTATGAGAAACAATAAGATGTAATGTAGATGGCTTCACGAGCATGGCCCTTGAAGAGGGGAAACAGCAGATAGCTGGCTGCTCTCAGCAGCTGTGAAGAGCACACCGGGGCAGGACAGCCACGGTGAGACACCAGGAGGGAAGAGAGAGAACAAAGAGGGAGTTGGAGTTTTGTCAACCTGGTCAGGGCACCCTGACCAATCGTATCTCTCAGCTGGGCCTCTGGCAGGGCCTGACGCCTAGGTGTGCTGACCTGAAGGATTGTGGGGCACTGAGTTAAGATCAGAGTTCATTTGAAATCCCACAATGAACCAAATTCATCTGTGGATCCCAACAGTATACACCAGCGTCCACACTGAGGCCTGTTATAGTGTTGTTGTTTTTTTTTGTAACACAAGTGCTCTCCAGGAAAACTTTTAAAATCAACCAAACTGTGATGGATGACAGCCTTAATTGCATCTGACAATCATAATCGGAGGATATGTTGTGATATTTTACTATCCTAATCAGCAGCTTCCTCGGGATAACACTCTATCACAGCTAGGCACTCAAACAGAACACATCTCCGTCAGTGCTTTTCCTCTTCTGCTGCTCGGCAACTGAACAATTTACTGTATATCATGTTTTTTTTTTTTGAAGAGGATTAAGCCGACATCAATCTTACTCAGCCGTGGAGTAGCGTTAACCGATCTAACCAGAACTGCTCTCTCTGAATTGAAATGCTATGATGAATATTTGAATTAGAATTGATTTTATAATTTGAGGAGCTCTCTGGTTTCATTGAGGCCGGAGCCCTTGGATATAAATAGACATGGCTATGTAGGACGTAGCAAAAAAAATGAAAAAAAAAAAAAAAGAGAGATGTCTTGCCTTGAAAAATCCATCGGCTTTCATGCCACGCTGTTTTTTTCCGTAATCTAATAATGTGCTTGCGTTTCTGAAGGGGATGATGAAAAGATGTGCGATACAGTGTCCGCCGCACAGAAAATTAAGTTGTAGAATGGTTTCACTAATGAAGCATGAGGAATACAGAATTCAGAATGTCTGTGCTGATAAACAGGTTAATAGAAATCGTGTGTTATCTTGGATTGATTGATTAATTATCTTTAAATTGCCTGATGACAGATAGATCTTGCAATGCGGCACGCTTTTGCCACTGTATCATCCTCTGTAGTGATAAGCCGAGTCTTGAAGTGAAATAAGGGGGGTTGGTATTTTGAGAAATGAGAAGCCGTGTCCTGAAATAAGTTTGTGTGGATCTTGGCGAGCAGCCTGGCCGACTGTCTGGGAGACTGAGTGGGACAAAAACTCACTCACCGTCCCACATAGACAAAGAGACACAGAAGAGGGGCTGTGTGGGCATCTGAGGAGGGGAAGTGAAGGTCACGTTGAGCTAGGCACAGATGTAATCCTGCCGCCAGTTGAAGCATCTAACAATGTTTGAGAAATCAGCTTATCTGCCGCCTGCAACACTGAGCTGACAGCGCATACAAAAAACCCCCCCAAAAAAACAACCAAATGTGACTGCTGAGATAAAGTCTCAAGATCGCGTTTTATTTATTTTCATTGAATGTATCCGTGACAAATCGGCATAGTCACCGCCGGGGCGGAGATTGAGTAACGAGTTACCTGACTGCACCGTCACCTGCTCAGGAAGCGGCGCCGCTTTCTTTCCCATGAGCCTCTGCTCAGGCCGCTCCTCACCCTCCTCCACCCCTTGCGTCCTGCTAGTGCGGCTGAAGATTGATGGCGGCCTGATTCTGGGCAGCCAATTCTGGTCTCTCAAGAAATAATCCACTACGTTGACAGATGAGCTGAATGTGACATGACACACACACACACACACTCACACACAAACGCCCGGCTCTGCACTCTCCCCACCTGCCAACGCAGCGAGCACAGGCGCTCACTGCCAAGACTGCTGCAGCACAAACCAGGCCAATCTTGACAAGCGCGTAGTATTGGAGTCCATCACCAGTCAGTAAAAGTGTAACCAATTCACAGTGTCAGCGCGGTGCTGGCTGAAGTTACTATAGATTCGGTGTCTTTTGAAAATCAAAGTGCTCCCTAATGTGTTGTCTGCACGGTGTGTTGTCATTAAGTTACGCTTAGCAGGAACTGAATTTATTCACCCCTGTTCAGCCGAAGTATGCATATACAGTCGGCGAGTTCATGTAATGCATCAATACCCAGTGGGGCAGTCTGAATAGAACAACACTTAAGCTACTGCTTTGTTTTATTATGACTCTGACAGGGCAGTTTAAGAGAGTCTCAGATCTAATAGAACAACACGAGTCCTGTTCCAGAAGCAGCTGTAAAACTAACTCCGCGAGCCTGTTAGGCTTTGATAGCAGTCTGCTGCTGACGTTTTGTTTGACCTTTTTTTTTTTCCCTGTCAGCCATCACGACCAGGCACCACTGTGTATATTGCACTCTTACAGAACTGTACTTCATATATTATTAAACCCCTTATTATGAAGTTACCAACTGTTCATTTTGAAAGAATAAAATAATCAAAGGCTGAAAGTGTTTCAACTGTGAGTGGCAGCCATGCTGATTTTGCATGTCCATGAAAAGAAAAAAAAAAAAGTTCCACGGGCCGGCACAAAATGGGCTATGATGTAGTTGAAAAGGCGGACGGTGGTGCCGCTGTTATGTTTTCATCCACTGACTAGAGACGTCTTGTAAAGTCTAATCACAGATGATTGGAAGGCTTTTTAATGAGCACATTGTTCATCGTGCCATGACGCTCCTTCAGTGCGGGAACTCTTTGAGGTGGAAGAAAACATGTAATTGCTTTGATAAGCCAAGATGCATCACATGGTCATACAGGGGCAGCAGTGTAATCATAAGCAGGGACGTGTTTCTTGAATTAAGAAATGCATCCCCGGCTTTAAGAACACAACCTGTCAAAAACAAGGTAGCGCTCAAGTTTTTCTGTTGAGGCTCTGTTTTTTTAACTCGAGATCTAAGAGCCAGAGTTTTCTGTCGGGGGGCGGAGGGAAATCTGACAAGCGCCAGGGTTTTGAAATAAACCTTGAACTTGATATAGGATAGCTGTCTCTTGCTAAATGAGGATGGGCTAGAAGTCTAAAAAGCCATACATACACACGGTATGAATTGATTTTTTTTTTTTTTCATTCTTCCCACTGCAGAACGGATGGCTGCTTCAGAAGATTGATGATTTTTTTTCAGACAGTGTTGGGGAATGTTCAGAAATTAGCTTCGCTGGTTTACAAACCGAATGTGCGCACCGTTTCCGACTCGGAACTCATTTCCATAGTTGTCAGACTCCTCATTGCAATAACTCAGCGCTAGCCCTGGAAACACAGACGTGAGCACGCACCTTTTTCCTTTTTTCCCCCCCACACAGTCATCTTCAAAGTGCTAATCTTGCTGCTTCGCTTCTTCTGTGGAGATGTAAGAGCTTTTATGAAAGGCAGATCCATCCGTACACATACGGAGAACAGCTTTCCATATAGGCTCTCCGTGTTTTTGTTTTGCCATTAAATCAGCTTTATTTTCATCCCCATTAAACTGTGGCGACTAATTAGAGGGAGAATTGATGGTGAAAGAAAATTCAATTAAAGTACAGTCACTAGAATGGACGACGCCTGAGTCATGTAATGTGGAGGAGAATAAATTGTTTGATCTGGCTGGCAGCAATAGCTCAGGCGGTGATATAAAGTATAAATATGTATATACACACACATAAACCCAAACTCAACCAAGTAATTGCTGTCCAAGGGTGCAAAATAGCTTCTTTAAGTGGTTGAGGGCGGCATGTTTTGTATATTCACTGCTGCGCGTATCATGTAAAATCACCTCTTCGAGATTATCTCAAGTGAAATAAATTATTTATAACACAAATGTACTTACATTTATTTTCCGAGCGTGGCATCTACAAATCCTGCCTTCTGCCAACAGAGCAACTTAAATCCTATAATGTACCTGCACATGGGATTATAATCGCTTTGAAAACTGTGGGCTTAGCGAGCTCATCAGCGCGATGTGATCGCACTTTCTATCACACAGCATGCCCTTCGAGGTAATGAAAGCAACCTTTCTAAAAACCAGGCAATAACTGCCTGATCATTCAGGTGCCGAGCGGCACTCTCTCTGCGCCTGGCCTCTTCCCCCCCCAGCCCTCCATCCTCTTGTCTCCCCTCACCTCCCTCCACCCTTTCCCCCCCACCTCCATCTCCTCGTCTCTATCGGCCCCTCAGACGATTTGTCATGGATCAGATGAGACAATTTGTCATGGATTAGTGCACTTAAATGTCTGTGTGATAGTGGAAGCAGTCACTGGAAAAGCTTAGGAATCCTATTACACTGCGTTTTATGGCTGGCTAGAGCGGAGGGAGGAGTGGAGGTTGAATTGGCACTTTCTATGGCCTGTGTGCCATTTCTTGACTTTTTCCTCCACACATAATCAGATATACACTTAGAGGTGAGCTCCACTGATTTGTCTAATCTGAGAAAGTAGACCAGAAGTTGTATATGCTGTCTTGGTTCGCCTCTTGCTAACTGAATGTTCGCCAAGCCTGGCTGGTACGCCACCCTTTCTGCTGTCAAGCTGTTCTCCCTCAGCTCCTGAACGTTTCACAATAGACCATATTCACACAGGGGCCAATTTCCTCTGACGTCACACTCAGCGTGGGAAGCTCAAATGCTGTATTGCTGTGTTCCATGTTGAAATTCATTGAAACATAGGGAATCTGAAAAATGGTTGTAATTGTAGCTTTTCCTCATTGTTTAGCAACTGTACAGACATTGGTAGTTGAAATCTGTTGGGACGTCAGGACATATTTCAAGGTGAAACAACACATATTTGATACCTGTTAGCAATCAACCGCTTCCTAGCTAACATTACTGTTTTATAGTGTGACACCATAAGAAACGTGCTGATTCATCTGAAAATATCGGCGCACATCTTGAATACATTTACTTAAACAGGGAAGTGGAAGGCACCGGAGGGCTAATAAGGCAGTAATGTTAGCCAAAAATGCCAATGTTAGCCAACAGGTTATCAAATCTGTTATTTCTACTTCAATGTATGACCCCATGTCCCTGCCGGTTTTACAGGAGGTGAAATGACTCTACGCTTGTAGGACTTGAAACCTGGAACAGAAGTTCGGCACTTGAGCTTCCCCACACTGGCCTTCAGATGATATTGGAGGAAAATGGCACCACGTGCATATGGTCCAAAATGGTGACATATTCAGTGCCAAAAATTTGAAGTAATTTCCGAAACAACAGCTCAGTGCTCTCACACAAAGGTGAAGAACAGCAGGATTTCTATTTCTGAATTGCTACGGTGGATTTTGTTCTTTGAAATGAGGAGCGCTTTTTACCTCATTGAATTAGCTGTAGCTAGCTAGAAGTCAAGCCAATGCTAAAAACCTGGAGTTGGTTGTAAATGCAGGCTTTTCCTTTGAATTATTTGTTTTAAAACAAGTACCTTATAAAGAGCTGTTATTTCTTCAATATTAGCATTTAGCTCTCTCACAGTGCATGTTCCTGTTCTAAACTTATATTTTCCCAACGTTACCTGTATCCCCACAAAATATTATCTAACCTACTGACACACATTGACCTTTGGAAGGTTACCACCGTAGGTATTAAGCTGGCTAACAGGACATGCTAACGTGACCAGCCACACAGTTTAATCCATTTGTTATACGTTTGTTCTTGTGTTTTTGGTTGTGTAAAGGCTTTCTAAACTCTTAAGATAAGTGATGCAGCTCATTAGTGTCACGCACACCATTTCTTTACCTGGAGAAACATATAGCTTGCGAGGCCTGTCCTGCTTAGTTACGGTTGCTGAGCTGTGATTAGGGGAGGGTTTGGAGAACAGTCAATTAGGATGTTAATTGTCTTTCCACAGTACAAAGTTCCCCCACACCCTACTGTACCCACTCATTTCCGAGTATTAGTGATGCATTTGCAGCGAAATGTTAGCGTGTTTCTGTTTGAGTTACAGCTACGAATGAGTCAGCTTCATATCCTGTGTCTGCAAACAGATTCTGATTCACCTGTGGCAATATTGCCGTGTCATTAGTATTTATTTGCTCGGCGGTCTCTCTCATTTCAAGCCTTTAACTGCATGTACTCTGGTGTATTCTACCCCGCCTTGCCTGAGATTAGATGGTCGTAAATTAGATCCCGTTCTTCTCTGATGTCAAATGATTGTCTCAGACAGAATATACAGGCGCTATTTAATACAGGTGGCTCAGTCCCCCAATTATTTCCAATAAATGGAAGTATATAAAGATAGACACACCAGTCACACTATGCAAAGCGTGTTCAAACAACCCCGTCTGGCAACACCTTGGGATTCACGCTTGGGTCTCACAGTAAGTCTATTTCCAGCTGTCTATTTTAAATAGTCCTCTATGCTTTTTCTGTCAGGTTTTACTCTTCCCAGGCCCTTGCAGCAGCAGATCCATATTATGTATACTAAACAGAGCGGCAGGAAGTTACTCTATCATAGATCATTACCATCTTTATTCATACAATATCTTATGCAGCTCTGCTATCACCTCTAGGCCCCTTAAGCCCTTTAGTAGCGTCTTGCCGAAGTGAAATAGCCTGCTTATGTTAATGGAGCACAGAGCGACACTGCCAGGTAATTGTGATGCAGCCGAGCTGCTTCGCGGCATCATTTAGAGCCACTGCGGGGGACAAATGTTAGTCATTGAGTGTTTTGTTTGCAGAGGACGCACTTTGCCCCAGCAACTCATTTACCCAGTGGCAGTCAAATTAGGTTGACTTAACCATACTACTAATTTACCTTCTAAATTGTTTCACTGCAATTTTCTTCTTGCAATCAACTTTGGAGACCACTTTAGTGAGATGTGTAAAACAGATGATTTTTAGCAATCGATCTTTTTCAGCCAGACAGCTACTGGAATCCAAAGATAACACGATGACACCTGCTGTCTTTGCCATGTACCTGGTTATAGAGGGCCAAGAGTAAGCGGATATTTTATCCATGTTTTTATCTTCTCTGGTTTCACTTTTGTTGAAATAGATGCAGAACCATCGATTCTAAAGTTTAGCTTTTACCTCAGGACTGATCGATTCCTTGTTCACTGACGTTACAGCTGCAACGATTAGTCGATTGAAAGAACATTCATTGTCAACTTTACATCGGTAAATAGTCTTTTTCGAGCATTTCCAACATCTGCTGGTCCCAGCTTCCTAAATACAAAGATTTGCTGCATGTCTTTGTCATCTGTGATTGTGAATAAAGAGTCTATGGGTTTTTTGCCTGTTGGTTGGACTAATGATGATTAGTGACGTAGTGGACCAGTGATTTGTAGATGTCACAAATTGTGATGAGCATTTTATTCCAATTTTTGAACTTATGTATTATTATATAGACTAAAATGACTCAGTTACTTGCCATATAAACTGCAGGATAATTAATCATTCATTAGGTGGATACATACATGAATAAATGCCAGTGTTGCTTCATATCTGCAGCATGTAAACAGGAACCCAGTGTTTCATCACAGAATGGCTGAACTATATGTGTGGGAAACTGTTTGCTAAGAAGTTAATACCAACTTCAAAGGTTATATTATGTTAGCGTTGTGTTTACAGCTCATTTCTCACCGCAAAAATGCAGGTTTGACTTTTTTCCTCCCATCTCGTTAACCTTCTAAGTGTGTACACACCTCACTGACAAAATACTCAAATGCCACTTCATTTTTGCACCTTCTGCATCTCAGAATTGTTTTCACACTCCTAACAACATGAAATCTGAGATGCATATATTCAATTTGTTGCCAAGGTGACTTGCTTTCTCAGTTCGGTCCACTGAATCTTTCATTCAAGCCCTGACAGGGGACAAAAATTGATTATGGGCTTTGGAATTATGGAAACAGGAATCCTCTTGCTTGAATATGTCCGCACTTGTCATACGAATGATTGAAAGTCTGTCTACATTTTCCACCCGGGGTGCTCCGTCAGCATTAGCCGAGGTCTATTTGTCTTGCCTGATGTGTCTGGATGTATCTATGCGGCTGCTGTGCCGAGGCAGCACCGTATTGTCTTATCACGGCTTTATCTGACAGCAGACGTCTAATAATGGAACTCAGGTTGAGATGTCACAGTTAACTGTTCATCACTGCCTCACACGAGACGGACACGACCAAATATGTGAATAAATAGACAGAATATCTTGCTGTATCCACACTATTGTGTATCTTGTATTAAATATGCCTGTCACTTGTACTGTACACAGCGAGAACGGTGACGGACTGTTGAAAAATGCGGGGGGACAATTAGTATCCGCTGGCCCTGCAATGTATCTTCATTTGCCACAGTATCTCCAGCACATGTCAGGTTCACTGAACATGGCTCGATGCCCTCACGCCTTCCCGCCCGGTGCCTGTTGGCCAGGAGAGTGAGAGAATGAAGGATGAGGTGGCACCTGCGCGTGTCTGTCTGTAGCCTAATGACCCAGAGGAGCTTTCTCCCTCGCAGGCCGCCTCCCTCCTCACTTTTTTGACGCTCTTTATCTCAGATGTTCTCCGGACATCTCGCCTGCCTATTAGCTGCGCAGCTCATCCGCCTCGGGTCTTATCCCAATCTTATTCTCTTAGTCGCACCCTCCGCTGTACGTCAGTTCCCTCTGTGGATTTGCCAAAAAAGACACATTTAACTTCAATTATCTTGGGAAACTGAGCAAAGCTGGCAGAGTGTAGTTGCAAGGAAATATTATTTCAAACCTCAGGCAGCCAGGCATGCTGTGTAGGATTTTCCCTTCCTCATCTCACGTCCCAGAGGTTTAAGTGGTAGGAGCTACTGAGCTTTTCCAACAAAAAGACCTTTTGACCTGCTTTCTGTAAGTTTTGTGAGTTGAGTATTAATGCCTGCTCCAAGGAACCTGTTCAACCTTCTCCCCGAGGGCTTCAAGGAAAGTATGAGGACAACGAACATGTGTATGAAATATGAGTGTTATTGGAACCGAGCTGATAGAACCGAATACCTTTTTGCATGCCGTCTTTTGATCACAGCATCTTTTCCTCGTCCTCGCGGATTTCACTTGTCTCCCAGGCACAAGCTGCGAGGCACACACGCATGCTAAATAAAGAGTGCTGGAACTGTACCGATGTGTAACAGGATCCCTCACCTCATCTTTTATCATAATATGTTTTTGTGTTTTTTTTCCCTCTCCATCCTTGTGGAGTTGAATCCGCATCAAGGCCCGCGAGCTTAAGCGCCTCCGTGAAAGACAAACAAAAACATTTTTTATAATCTTGCCGCTGTGCTTTTCGTTTGTAGGACATTCAGGCTGAGTCAGGGTGCAAAATGACTTCATCCCTCGCATCCACAGAGGGGGATGGAGCTGCAGTAGCATGTCTTTGCCAAACATGAGGCACAAAGGAAAACTGCGCAGGTTAATGTATTTACAAAGGACACTGAACGTAGTGGACTTTAGTTTGTAATCTTAAACACATGTCATTTTTACTATTTCATACAGTGAAAACGATCTTCTCAGCCAACTTAAATGCTGCTTTGTTTTTCTCTTTCCTTACAGGCATTTTCCCCCATTGACTACCATCATGCGAATGTGTGACTTGGTGTAAGCTTGTAATGAAAAGTCTGCTCAGAGCCGATCCAGTGTACTCTGCTCTCGTCAGGATCAAGGGCTTTAGTTTTGCTCTCAGCAGATGCGAAGCAGCACAGGAACAGTGTGATGTTTCGCTGAAGAGAGAAGAAGTACCTCTGTTCCACTTACTGTATATTAGCTTTTAGCGTTACATTCCACCTCTCCCCCCTCCTCGCGTGGAGCTGCGCTCACGTCTCGACGCGACTCCCCCTCTTCTCTTGGGTGCAATCAAAGCGTAGGTCTTTGATTTAAGCATGACTAAAATACAGAAATGTTTTGTGAGCCATTCGATGGAGTCTAGCTTGGATGCTGCACTTTTTCCCTCTTTTTGTTACGGAGTACATGTCAGCCAGCTAGCTGGGAGTGAGGGAAGAAGCTGGCTCTGTCTCCACATTAGTCACAGTCACCAGTTTTATTATTATTCATTCACTATTTTAGTCGCCTAAGTCATCCTTCCACACCTTCATCTCCTGTCTGATCGCGGGATGGATACGCTCACACATGCTGTTAGCGTGATCAGGGCTCCCTATATAAGATGACGCGTTACCTTGAAACGAAACATGGCTGCAGCAGGAGCTGTTGCAATATGGAGGAGCTGTGCGCATCCTGTCAGTGCCATCAAATCAGACTGGGGTCTCTGAGCTGCAGCATGTTGCTGTAGTGATGTTATTACAGTTTTGGATGATTCACATGAGAGGGCAGGCGGCAGCACTTTTTTTTTTTTTTTTT
>CAEMYA010000541.1:67428-80348 GCA_903131615.1 Diplodus sargus | reverse complement strand
TTTTTTCTCAGCTCTTCAGCAAATGAGAAATGTCACCCACAGCTGCAGCTGGGGCAGGCTTAAAGGGGTACATATTCAGCAGAGCTGTGACTATTTGTTCCACTGGTGTGATGCAGTTGGAGGTATAGACCAGAGGGTAAAGGAATGCACTTGTGAGGAGGAGGGAGGGCAGAGCAGTGAAGAAGATGGAAACCTCTGAACAAGGTTCATTAGAGGCTGAAAATATGAGTTTGACCCACTGAATGTCTGTTTCTGACAGGTTGCTCTTTGCTCTGACGTTGTGACTTGTTATAGAGCGGTGTGTGTGTGTGTGTGTGTGTGTGTGTGTGTGTGTGTGTGCGCGTGCGCGCATGTAACCTTGTGCTCATCACATCTCTCAACGTCTTGCGCTGAGATGTGCAAAAAGAGAAAGTTCCACTCAAGCACCTTCTGAGGTGCAATAGTGTTATCACATTTACAGCCTTGACATGTCTGTTAGATTGTACCTCAGCTTTTTGATGAGTAAGTGTTAGATATGTCATACAGCTCCCAGTTCACAATATACTGTCATTCACAGCAACATCGCATTTACTCCTGTTTGTGTCTGGTTTATATCGCAGTCCAGCGCTCTTATCTAATGCTGTGTCATTATATTCATTTACTTAGATTAAATTGCTTTTACAGGACAAACTTTATAATGTCAAATCAATCTTGAAATTAACTGCTGCTCCGGCTCTCAAAGATGCCTCAAATAAAGATAAGGGGATGTGGGAATAAAGTTTATGGCAGCATGTTTGTGAAGGGTTATTGCTTGTGGCGACCATGTCCTCCTACGAGAGACTGAAGGCTCAGTGTGATGCAGTAACCAAAGACAGAAGTCAACAGTCGGTATTAGTTTTGGCCTGGTCCAACCTCTGTCCTGTTTTGTTTTTGTTTTTTTCTTATTTGACAGTTCTGTTGGGGAGTAAGGGTTAAGGTTTGGCAGTCACTGCTGCAGTGGTTGGGGCAATTATCTGGTAAAAAAGGAAATCATTTCTGTTACAGTTAGGTCAGTGGATGCATAAACCCAAAATTAACCAAATGTCATTTGTTTATATCCTTTTTCCGGGAAAAATGCATTTGGTCATTCTTGCTTCTCAAATAGTGATCAGTTGATGCCTCCGTACTTTCAATTCAGCAAAAAAGAAACAACCAAAAAAAAATGTCCTGGCCATTTTTCAATGCATTAAAAAAACAGTTTATCATTAAAGGAGACACATTTTGCTAATTTTCAGGTTTATCATTTCGGGTCACTGTTGGAATAGCGGTTTACATGATTTCCTGCTCACACATCATAATTGTCATACTGTCTCATACTTTGAGTATGTGACCTGCTACTCTATTGGGCAAGACATTGGATTGTATCAGTGTTCCCAACATCCTCTCAGATCAGAAAGTCAACAGCTTCTGCGATAAAGGTCTCACCTGCCGCTGCCAGAATAGGATGAAGACGTCCGGAATTAACTTGAGTACCACTTCAGCTGTGAATCAATGAGGGGAGATTCCCTGCAGGGTGAGGAGATGAAAGCCCCTCAGTTGTGCCTAACAGATGTTATCTTACACTGGCGCTGGAGACGAGCAGCCCCTCTTTGTCACTCTCTAGCCAGGGCTGCCGTGTACTAACGTTAGTGGTGTCGGTGATATTGGAAGGTGAACACGAGCACCTCGTAAGGTCTTACAGGCTCTCGCCAACATGCCATCCCTCCCTGAGGTGAATTGGATGAGGAGCAGGTACAGATCTCGTAAGCCCCCTCTAGGAATCGAGGCTCTCTCTCTGCAAGGGCACTCGTAATAGGTGTCTTACACATGGGACAGCAGCGATGAAACAGCCTCATATTCCTTTTCACAAGGAACAGGGGATTATGTAGTCTTAAAGAGGGGATGTGACTGTTGTGCTGTGATTGTGAAAGATGAAATCAACACTAGAGAAATTGTTGGTTCAACATGAGTAATAGTGTAAAACATATAAGAACCATATGGCTATGATGATCTAATCTTGCCAATCTCTTATTGTTATCCGGGCAGAATGCTCATTCCTATGCTTTGTTGCTGAACACGAGAGTGACGACAATTTGATTCTTGTTTCTGTGGATCCTGTTCAAACATGGCTGCCAGTTGGAGGAGGAAGCAACGCGTTTGAACACTGAGGAAATTTGGCCACTCAGTCTCAGACTAGACTGCCATCGATCATTGTTTACCCGTTATATCTCTTTCCCGGCAAGATGTTTGTTGCCACCTTGCAACAGTTTTCCACGGACATTTGCATGTCTGGCTGGATTCACCTGTTTGTGAGCATCTGTGTGTTTCTGAGAATTAGCGTATGTGTATGCGAGAGAACCTGGTAGGATATGCGTCCGCCTCAGCCGGCCAACCAGCTCGCTGAGGCCCTGTCGCTGAAGCCCAGCCAGACAGATGGCCTCCATTTGATCAGGGAGATGCTGTAATAGTGGGCCAAGAGCACCTAAGAGAGGCTGTTACAGGGTCTTTATGAGCAGGTCATACCTCCAGTCTGATAAGGGGTGAAACCTTTAACCTTTGTAAAAGCCTACCTTCTTTGGCCCTGCTGCTCCACTAATGTGTCAGCTGATGTGCCAGATCATTAGCAGGACTATCGCTGGCCTCACAGTGTTCATCAGTGTTTGCATATAGACATGCCTGTCCACACTTTAGAGGTGCCACCAACAGCAGTGTTAGGTTTTTACAAATTTCAACAAAACCTTCATGAGAACAGTGAGTTTACACTGACATTTGTCTATGCACCCACAACCTAATAAAAGTACAAGAAAAGAACAAATTCTGTGTGCCCGGGTTAAATGTTTTTTAATGAACTAAAAATAATATTTTGTGTATAATATAACTAATACGTTGGATAATTAGCCCACTATAATGATCAAAGGGTCGGGATGAAGTCATTAAGGGGCTGCATTTGACCCACGGGTTGAATATGTCTGGGCTACAGCTTACTAGCAGCTCTTTGATCCTACACTTTGGCACAGCCAACATCAGAATGCAAAGCATGCTAATATTTGCTGATGAGAATTTAGTATTTAGTAAGTAACGTAAAACTTTTACACATTGTATGTGTTTGCAGCAATTTCTTCACCTAAGACCAAAAAGGTCCTCCTCATGGTGGTTCCACATGTAAAGTCAAAGTCAGCTGGTGGATTACTTCCTCGGGAGATCGTGAGTGTCTGTATCACATGTTATGGCAACCCATCCAACATTTTAAAGATTTTTTTGTAACAAAATGGTGGACCGACCAACTGTCATTGCCATCCACGGCGTCATGCCGCTATCACGGCTAAAAAGTACTAACATAGATTGAAATGAGCATACTTTTAGACTGGATGATCATCACAAGGAGCTTGGCTGATTTTCATGTGTGGGGAAACATATCTGTGACCGCATTTGTGTTTCTGTGTTGGCTCCATGTCAGCCAGATGCTACTGAGCATGCTCAAAAACACGGTTTTGTGTTGAAATAGACTAAACACTATGGCCTTTTATTGTTCTTTACAGTTCCTAGATGATAATGGAAGTCGCATGGGCTCTATCATACTGCGGCTGTACGGACAAAGCGTACAATCCTGGTCTTTTTATGGGATATTTCCACAATAATAAATAGATTTAAACCGGGCTTATCCTTTAAACGAGGGAATGTACTACGGTGTGTTATACAACCGGGAACTCATGATGAGCTCCAACCTATTGCTAAAATTGATAAACAGATTTAAAGAGGACATTTTGCCACACAGATGGTATTCAGCTGATTTAAAAGGTGTTACATTTTAATGGAACAGCTTTGTGCTTCATTTGAAAAAAAAAAAAATAGTCCAACACAGAACATATGCTTAATCCACAGAGTGCTAATTTTCCTCGTACACACATTTGATATAAGATGAAAGGCGGCATCTTAAGCCTATAGCGCTTAATTTTCCTATGAAACCAGTGCTTGTCTCCCCCACTTGTCACGGGGCGGAGACATTTTCAGGATCACACTCGGCCCTTATCTCGCCACACTCGCAAATCCATTTTTAAAAGGTTAGACATTAATGGCAAGAATCCCCTCCTCCTTCACCATCTTCTCCCTCCCACTTTTCAGATACGAGATTACACATTTCACCCTGAGCAACAGACAGAGACTAATCCCCAGTCCGTGTGTGATATTAGGCCTATGCTCGCCGCGTGGCTGACAGCTCCGCGGGGCCGAGTTTGGATATTGGGCATTTAACAGGCCACTGTAAAAATCCGACTTCTGTTAGGCACTAAACCACACACAGCTGCTCATACACACACATGCACGCACAACCTCTCACACTTTGCACCCTCCGCGCACTTAAATGAACACAGCAGATTTCGCCCCAGTGTTGTTGAAAACCTATGCAGCGTGATTTCAAGTGCAGTATGGCAAGTGTTGAATAGCAAGATAAGCATTGGGCCTATCAGAGAAGGGGTGATAAGTATCCTATTAAGTGCCCTGTGGCTTCTACATTCTCTCTGAATCAGGGATCCTAAGTGGAGAAATTAATATTTAATGCCTCTGGTAGAGTGCTACAGACACTTTCTGGGTGATTGCATCAAACGCACAGAGGGGTTGACAGTATCAAACCCACCATTTGACTCGCCTTAACAGCAATTGGCTTATCTAAAAGGGTGAGATACGTTTATAACCCAGCATTCCTTAGTTCTGCCCCCGTTTTTACCATATATTAACATTATTTCCAGTGTGTGCAGTCGGTTCACTGATTATCGCCCATTGACTCATCATTTCAGCCATTTTTCCAAGCAGAATTCTCATTACATTACCTGGTTCCAGTTTTGTAAATGGAAGGATTTCTGTCTTTCTCTGTAATTTATGACAGTGACTGAAGATTCTTTGGGTTTTGCACAGTTGAGCTTTTTTTTTTCTTCTTTTTTTAACAATTATTTGAAATGAAAACCTCAGGAAGTGTTGGCTGTGTTTCCGATGGCTTCTGCACTTTGCAACAGCACTGATGGCAGCGGTATCAAACACTCCCAGAATTTTGTATGAGTAACTACTGTTCACTCTGTTCAAGTGAAGGACAGGCTGGACCGCTGTAGTAAGAGCCGGGGGGGAATTTACTCAGCATTCATCATGCATGCCCAATTCATTAAGATCTACTTTTTTATAAGGGTATCATAAATTTCAGATCTGAATTTTAACATCAAGAAGCTGCCCTTATTAATAAATTACCACCACATAATTTGGATTCATTTCTGTGGTTGGAATAAATCCATCAGCTCTACGTCGACTCACGGGCGTGTCACAACGTGTGAAGGTGTGGTTTTTGTGGTTAACCACTCTTCAGGGGTAGATGTTGAATGATTAGGTTATTTATCAATTTTCCGCCATGTTTATGCCTCCGTGCTGTCGACAGCCGTGGCGGGAGGTCCGTCAGTCCGTCCCATTGTCATGAACATCATATCTAAGGAGCACCTCGAGGGAATTTCCTCAAATTTGGCACAGATGTCCAAGATGACCTCATTCGATTTTAATGGTCCAAGGTCAAAGGTCACTGTGGCCTCTCAAACTCAAAATTGCTCAATGATTCGTACATTAATTGTGACAAAATGTCACACAAATGTCTAACAAGAGGAAATGATGAAGTGACCACATTTTTTTTAATCCAAGAACGTTAACGGTCAACATTACTCAACCCAGAAACTCTGTGACCATATTTCACCTTCTGAATTGATGATTAAAGAGGTAATCTATGCTGCTAGATGTGTGTGAAGCATTTGCGTTTTAGAATTTGTAGCTTTTTTATGTGGCAACATCCACTTTTTCAGCCTTTTCTACTCATCATATCATGGCCACGACTTTCTAATCCGTCAGAATCAGCTTCGTGGGCCAAATCTGTGAACACACGTGAGGAATTTGACAGCGCCATATAGGGGGAAAAGGAAAAGTTCGGACAATTCCAAGGGCCCCTGACTGACAGGGGCCCCCAAAAAATAGTTAAAAACTAATATAACATTTTTAAACCATCATAATTGAGTATATATTTTAAATATAATAATAAAATTAATGATCTCTTTGTTTTTTTACTTGTCTTTGGCAATACAAGTTAAATATCCCCATTGACCAAAAAGTAAACATCCATATTGATATTATGATCACAATATTGCCTAAATTGAAATCTGGTTTTCCAAAAATAGAGAAAGAGAGGAAAGAGAGAGAGAAAAGATAAAGGAAAGGGTGTCAATGTATAACCAAGTTTTTCACCAAGAAAGGTGGGTAGCCTTCAGTCTGTGAGTGGTATTAACCTGTCGGCTTAATGTCCATAGGAAATAAGCTAGCTAGCTACAGACCAGTGTTAGCCTACATTTCAAAACGTTTAGCAAGATATTCATATTAAATCATCGTCCCTGCTCCTTTTAGCAGACTTAACAACAGATGAGTCAGCAGCAGCCCAGTCTCCCCATACCTGTCCCTCCCTGTCCCAGTGAAGAAGCTGAGCAACATTGTGTTCAATGACATTAGCATCACTGCAGGGAGTCTGTGGAGACTTCTCTGTCTCTCTTGCTCTTTTTACCGTTACAAAAAAGAAAATGAAATGTTTATTAATGACAGAAATCAAAACAAATTATTTTCTCACACAATGATCAATGAGGCAGAGTATAATTAAAATAAACATGTCGTTCGAACAGATACAGATCAGCAGCAGCAGATGTCTGTCAACCCCCTATAGAATAAAAATAGGCTGTAATCCATATTTATTTCAGAATGATTTTCATGTGTTAAAAACAGGTCTGAAATAAAAAGAGCATATGTATATGTATATATAATATAGTTCAAATCCAGCTATCACTAAAATAGAATGTTTGGTCAGTAGTTTGGGACTCTCACCTTCCTGCTCTGCCGTAGGAACAGAGGACAACATTTCTGGTGCATGCAGACTGTGTGACTCAATACAACTCTCAGTACAATCACAGAAATTTTTATATTTTCTGGAAATCAGAAGATTAAATCGCATTGACCATATAGCCTCAAGTATGTATTTTTTCCACCCCAAATCCAAAGCCACCACCTGTGAGTCTACAGTGGTGGAGATAAATCAGACCTGCATGCAGGACTACAAGGGAGACAGTGAGCAGTAACCACGTAACTGTCATGTTGTTCTTTTCACAAATATGGGAATGATGGTCAAAAATATCATTAAAATGCATAGTTTTATATAAAGCGGCGTCAAATTTTTCGCTGGCCTAAACAAGGGCCCAATTAGATTTCTTTTCATGGGGCCAACCTAACTCAGGACTCAAAACAGAAGCAGGAAAAAATATTAAAAGGAAGCATTTTTTTCCCCTCTCAGTATCTTTCATACTCATTACTTGCTATGGTAAAGCTCAAAACATGCATTTCAAAAAGCAGCACAAGCTCCTCCTCATTCCTGAGCTTAGATTAAAAGCCGGTCACTCGAAGTACAAGATTATATTAGCGACACAACATGCTTTGACGTGTGCGGACGTATTTCTTTGAGACCCCATCATTCAGTCCCACGTCGATGAGATTAAAGTGTCTTTTTGTCTCGTTAAAGAACAACACTCTCCCTGCACAGCCTTGTGTACAGCATAGAATAGATGCCAACTGATAGACAGCCAATTTGCTATTGTGATTCTGTTGTGAATACAGCCGTGAGCCCTGGACAGAGTTAATGAGTTACTGTACGTGTGCTTGAGACACGCGCCAACACCGAGCCAAGCGATTCACCAAGTTGCAAAGGCGCGAGAAGGAGAGGGGGCTGACAGTTTGCATTCCTGGACCCTCCGTTCACACCAGTCTGCTGGTCTAAATCCAATTCATCAGCCCTTAATGGTCTGCACAAATTGTCTCTCTAGGATCTTAACTCGAGGAGTGGATGGACTAAACAGGATTAGAGTGGGAGCATATGGCACATAGTGTTGAGCACAGCGTCTAGGGTTAGGGCTGCAGACTTAGCCGTTTACACGTCCAAACGTACATTTTTGTATACGTAGCTGAATTTAGATTTTCTGAAAGGGAGTTCCAGGCGGCTGGGCGGATTATTGGCAAACATTCACCCTGGATTCTCACCTTCTCTCAGAATTCACATCGGGCAACAAAACCAAACTTAACAAAATGAAGCTTCAATTTGTTTCCCGAATTCGACCTCCATTGCAACCACAGTGTTACTTGAACTGTATCAACTGTCGTTGTTAATGTGCAGTCGGTGTGTGATTCTAGTGTTAATTTATGTTTTTGTATTGTAAACTGTTTGGACCCCAGGAGGACTAACTGCTGCTGTGCAGAAGCTCTCGCTAGACATTTACAGTTATTTACATACTGTACGCATACACATAAAAAAACATTTGCTTTTGCTTATGGGCGTATGTAGACACTAGTGATTATAATGTCTTCACATTTAACATTCAACATCTTACAAAACACTGTCCGTCCAGTTTGACTGCGTGTGAGCACTGAGCATTAATGATATAAACACAGTCCACCTCTCCTTGGCACACTGTAGTCCTGCACTCTATTGGCTCTGAACAGGATCTACCTGTTTAGTACACCAACTTGATCCAGGATGTTTGTGGTGGCGGACAGGTCTCTGCAAAGGTGTGGGCACATCAGTCTCTGTATTGTAGTCTCAATATTTTTCCATTTCATTGTCCTGCGACCAGACATTGGCCAGGCGCTGCCTTAAATCCTAGATGGCTTAGCATGGCTCCCATTCTGGATCCCTCCCCTCCCCTCCCTGGGTTGGTCTGGCCGGTTTGATTGAATGGTCAAAAAGTGCCGTGGGCAGTACAAAACCCCATCTTTCATCTCCAATGCTGATAAATGTATTTCTGTATTAGGTTATACTTGTTTCATCATTAAAGTGGAAATTTTACTGTTAAAAAAATGAAAATGTGGCAAAATTTGAAAGAGCTACCAGCCGCTGTATCTGCAGGCGCCGCCTGCAGTTGACAAGTAGAGTGGCTGAATGTCACTGCACACATTTCCAGCGCACATGCACCTGCAACTAAAATTACAGATGGCATGTTTCAATAGCTATGAGCATCCGTCGCAGAGCGATGCTCGCTGGCCGGTGGATTCAGCTGCGAGCGGTGTGTTGGACAAACGAGAGCTATCCTTCCTCCCTAAAATCCATTTGCTCCCTCCATTTCCCTGCATTTGAACATGATCACACAGCTCACAGAGCTCAACAGCAGCAGCAACAATAATAACACTGCTAAATCGTCAGTCTTTTACCCAGGGGCAGCCACGCTTACCGGGCACTCTGTTCAGCTCCATCACGCCTTTGATCCTGTGTGTGAACGGTGTGTAGTTCATGTATGTGTGCATGAGGATCATGCAAACTAATGGAACGTATTGTAAAAGCGCAGGATTCTCCTGAAAAGGCACACTATATCAACTTTAGAACATTCATTGCAGCACACTGTCAGCTCCTTTGCCCCCACAGTTTTTTCCGTTTTTGTTTCTCAACTTGGTTTGTCTGCTCTCTCTCCAGCTGTCAAATTACCACCCATATGACTTGTTTCACTACAATTGATTACTTAGTTCAATTTGGAAAGCAGAGTAACACAGGTGGCGGGCTGTCTCACTTTATCTCTTTTATTTCCCTCTCTGTGTTTTAAACGGAAAGGAGAGTGGGAGAGAATGAACCCATCTGCAGCAGAATGATTCATCAGGCCTTTTCCATGGTTGAAAACCCCCCTAACAGTCTGGGAGCACACACAGTCCTGCCACTACTGCTGCTGTTGTTGTCGTACAGCATGCAGCAAAATCCTGACCAGACCACCTGTCAACACATACGCTTAGCAAAGGAAGCTGTTTCACTATAAAGAAAACATTTTTCACTCCTACTGGAAACTGCGGAAGTGAATTCTCAGATAATCTATTGCTATTGATCGATTTTTGCATTGTTCTGAAATTCTAGCTTCTGCATTATGAAAATAAGAGGCCCTTCAAATTTGGTTTTACCATGGCATTAAATGTGTTTGTTTTTTTTGCACAAATAAATTCATATTTTCATGTATAACAAATGCCGAATTAACAAGTAGTGGTGAATAGTCAACAGCATTTCACAAAGTCCATAAAGCTTAAAGCAAAAGTCTAAAAGTGAAGTGTTTTTTAAAGGGACTCTGGTGGCTTTCTGCATGGACAACAAAGAAGTATCACTAATCAGTTACTGTATTTGTAAAGACATGTTAATATGTTATATTCTTTAATACATTTGGTGTAAATGTTGAAATCAATTCAGACAAACAGCTGCTGGGAGGTCTGACGCACTTCAGACAAAAGCAGACTGGCTGGCATGGTGACGCTGCTACAAACTTTTTTAGAAGGAGAGAAGCAGCTTGATGTGTTGCGTTTGCTGCTGAATTTACAAGCCAGCAGCGATTGTTAAGAATTTCCTTTTTTGCAACGTTTTTTTTTTTTTTCAGTTTCTCCTCATGCAAAAACTCTAAAAATCACCCGATTTGTAAGGGAGTCTGGGGTTATAGTTCAGGTGAAACAGACCCTCACAAACGTCTGCTGCTACCACTGAAGTGTTAAAAGAGCCCAAGCATGTCATTTTAAATACAGAGAACATCATGCTAATCAGACAGAGTTTAATCCGTGACTGTTGCTCTGGCTTCTTCTTGCTTCGCGGAGGATGTCGGCTGAGGAGGCCGTCCATCAGCGTGGCCCCGGACACGCCGAATGACAAATGAATGTGGTCACTTGCGTCTCCGACCACCAACAAATGTGTCCTCAATGCATCTAGGGCGTGTTCGCACCTGTACGCATAGCTGTCCGCATGTGATCGGATCACCGAGGAGGTACGTTGGTACCAAATATGAAAAGTCTCTAAGTCTGGGACCAGCGGGTTTTCTCTCATAAAGTGATGGAGCTTTCCCTTCCATACCTCCTTCAGATGAGAAACTCCTCTCCTGCACTCATGCATGCGGCTCTCCTGACCTTACTTCACGCTCCGCTTGGCAGGAACACTTAAAGACTTCCCTCCACCCATATATACCCTCTCCCTCTCTCACACCTCCGCTCTCCCCGGCCCTGACATAACTGGAGAGATCGACTCTTCATGATTTTTTAATATCTCCCACATCTCGGGACTGCGCTGCGTTTTTGCGTGATCAATGTTTTCCAGGCTCTACATCTCGTTTTAATCAGGGCATCATCGCCCCGCTCCGGGTTTGCTGAGACAGGTGTGCTGTCACCTATTTTTCCCGCTTTCCCTCTCTCACCTTTTGTATTACACTTTTCCCACCATCTCTTGGTTTTTGCTGTAGTGTGAGCATGTTATTTAAGTCGTTCCTGTGAGAGGGCTCCCGAGGGCGAGGGTAGAGAGGTGGTGAACGATGCGAAAAAGAAGTCAGCTATGTGACGCAGGGTGCAGGGTGAGGCCGGGGCAACGCACATCGATCAAGCCGGGCAAATCCTAAACCGTCGCCACATCATGACTTCCGTTTTGTCTTTAACCTTGTGAATTTCTTTGTCATTCTCTACAGACCCGGAGGGGGAATTTGACGCCGGCAAACAAAGGCGTCTTGTTTAGTATGCCAGAAGAAAAGGCGTGAGATTTAACCTTAGATTCACACAATGCTGCGGTAGCGCCTCACCTAGAGGTGCGAGGCAGTCACGTCAGCGCTGTGCCAACGATTCAGAGGCATGAAAAAAACAAACCAACTTTGTTCCAAGTCTTATTACAAGGCATGGCTTTGCAGTGACAGCTCAAACTCAAAACTGCTCTTTTTGTTTCTCCCCTTTTTCCCGTGGCTCAGATTTGTGCTTTTTGTCTATTCACTTTGAGGTAAATATTGTCATTTTAGGGATCAGAGTGCCAAATGGTGTACAGTATAGTCTATCAGAAGCTTCTCAGCCCTCCGGGTCTCTTAGCGCTTTGGTGTGGCTCGGATCAAAAGCGCTGATCAGATCAGAAGGATGCCGGAGCAGGCCTGAACCCGCACTGCAAAGGTCACGGTTCACTCCATTATTCATCAGGTTCTCATGCTAAAGCCCGGGGAGTGTCAAGAAAGCAAAGAGAAGGACAGAGAATGAGAGATTGAGAGATTGATTTAGAGAGGCGACCCCCCTTTTTTTTATACCTGTCCTCCCACAGAGACCCCTGCCAAAAGTCCTCCTTCGCTACTCCAAAAGCCCCAGCTCTCCTGTGGATAGAGAACAAAGGGTGGAGGCAAAATGAGGCAGAGAGAGAGAGCGAGGCAGAAGAGGGAGAGCACCTCTCTCTGAATTCTTCTCTTGATTTAGCCGTCTCTGCTGTCTCCCGCCCCCTCCGAGATACGAGGCCAAACAGAAAGATGCCACCGAATGTGACATCTCGAATGGCACCTTGATGTCGGCTCTACTTCGCTCCAAGACCCCTCGACCACTGGCCAAGATGAGTCGACTTGCCAAGAACACAGAGAATATTCATATTGGTAGACTTCCCTGAAATGATCGAGCCCTTCGCCGTCACCAGCTGCATCAGCAGCAGCTCGGCGCCCAACCATCACCGTGTCATCTCACGCGCAGTCGTCATACTCTGTAAGGGATAGACGGGAGCTGAAGAACAAAAACAAAGCAGGAGTGGAAAAAACACATTCACACTTTTCCCGTAAAATCTTAATACTTCTGGGACTCTTGTTGTACACTCTGTTCAGCGTTTGTATTCCCCGCGGAGCAAATACTCCCAAACTGTTCGGGGTTTTCTTTTTTTGATTATTTATTTTTCACACGGAAGCATTGGCCGCCAGCAAAGCTCTCCCCAAACACTGACCCCCACCGCACAAGCCTCTCTAGAAAATTCTGACGTCCCCGGCTTCCTCGGGGGGGGAATGTTTCAGTAAAGGGAGCACGAGAGGTGAGATCCATAACCGAACACATATCACTTTCTTCTCCCCATCCGCCCCCGC
>CAEMYA010000541.1:31495-53350 GCA_903131615.1 Diplodus sargus | reverse complement strand
TTTTTTTTTTTACATTTTACTCCCCGAGATATCTTTGCAATTTCAGTGTCACTTAAAGACGAGAAAGCAATTCCTGAAATTGTGGATTACCATGGCTGTCGAATGATGGTGTTTAAAAACAGCATCGACCAATGCTTCATCCAAGTGCTCACAGAAAGCTTGAGCCAGAGCCACCCCCGACTCAGCGCTCGTGGGGATGCTAAATATAGAAACCATTTTTCCATATTTCTTTTCATCAACACCAGGGCCATTGCCCAGCATATCATTTTCTCATCATGCAAATTGGCAGAAACTTGTACCATTTGCGTTGTTCATCTATTTGGCAGAGACAGTCTGTTCACTTGATGCGACAACGTCACAAAACTCTAACTGGAGGTTTATGCTTGTTTATTCGACTTCAGTGCATTGTGGTGGAAACTGAACTATGCGAAAGTGAGAGATGAGACTGAAAGAAGCGTGATTTGATCTGCTGATGCATATTTATGAACTAAATGCTTCCAAGTGCAAGCGAAGAGTGGAGAGGAGTACAACTTCTGAGACTGAATTTAAATACCGTCCTGCTGGGTAAAAACTGTGTTTGAGATGAGAATTTGAACAAAAAGTACAAAAGATCCTACTTGAACAATTATTATAAACCACACAAGAGTGCTGCCCCTCATTGTTTCTGGATGGTGGGGGGGGCTCTAACTTTCAAATGTGTAAATAATTAATGTTTCAGCTTCCACAATATTTCGGGGAGGGAAGACAAACTCCAGCCAAATTGCCAGAGGCAGTGAAAAGTGTTTGCATAATCTGGATACTGTTGAGGAAATATAACTGAATATAAATAAAGAAGTAGCTGATGGAAACAGTGAAGGAGATGAATATGCGTCAAGAAAAAGGGAGCAAGGTGGTAGAAAGAGTTAGAGGAGTATGTTATATTTCTTTTATATCATATTGGCCAAGTAACAGTGGTTGAGAATTTTATTTGTTTCTATGTAAAAGTAGCAACAGTACAGTTTGAAATACTAAGTTGCAAATAAAAGTCACGCATCCAAAAGTATGTAAGCATTAGCAGCAAAAACGTTCTTAAACTGTCTTAAGTAGAAGCACTCATTATGAAAAGTGGCACCATTCATAATGTTATATCTATCATACAGTAGAAAGTAGAAAGTACACATAAATTAGCGTATTGGGTCAAAATAGAAATACCTCAAATGTGTACCCATGTCAGTATATGTACAACAGAGTTGCATCATTTTTTTGCGTTAGCTAAGATTAATGTTGCCTACACTAGCTTACATTAATATCACTAATGATAGCTAACTAACATTAAGCATCATACAGTACCGCTCAGACATTTTAACATTTTTTTCCACAAACTGGCAATTACCAAGAGTGTTGATCGCAGACGAAACAAAAATTCCAAGTGATACCAATTAACGCCTAAGACTACTGGCTCACGAACCTTGTTAGAAGCTGGAACCAACTGTAAGAATTCCTTATGCACAAATAAGCAAAACAATAATTTTGCACCCGACAAATATTTGAAAATATATAATTCGTAATCATGATAATGTAGGAAAAGAGACACTTTATTCTGCATCTTTGCACAAGCTCTGAAGATGTGTTATTTTTCTTAATGATTTGTCCACATTAGATTTGGTCAATATGACCTTATTGTCGTCTGTGAAATAAGGCACAGTAAACTGATGTAGATGGTTCATTCTAAATCATATTTTGTTCCACACATGTCCATTGATTCAGATGCTAATAGACTGGCAACTTGCTGCTGGTTATTTCACTTAGATAATAACATCAATTTATGATGATTAATTACATCTTTGATTTGAATGGCTGTACCCGCAGGATGCGGTGAATGAGATTAAAGGAATATGTTTATGAGGTGTGTTGTAAATTAGAGACATACAACTGTATAGAAATGTTCTTTAAAAGGTGGTCTGCATTATTCTTTTTCCTCAAGAACTATTCAACTATAAGTTATAGTCCCCAAAAATAAATGTGTCCTGGATAGTCTGTCAATTTCAGATAACTGAATAAGTAGAGCACCTGCTGTACCTTTTTTTCTGCAGGGAAGCCCAAACAGCAGGCTTTTTAATATCTAAAGATGTCAATAGCATGAATAGTAAAAGCCCTTAGACCAAGAGAGAAACTTTATTCAGACTCACGTCTTGGACTATATTGCTATTCCCCACTGCAGAACCCACTTTTTTTTCTTTCTTTTTTTTTTACAAATGCCAGAGTTTCAAAAAAATGTTGAATCAAAACCTTAAGGGAGATTTTTTTTTTTTTTTTTTTTTTTAAACCGGCGAGTACACACTTTTTGTGACACCACCGGTAAAGTTGCCACAAACATCCAGACTTTTCTGTGCTACAGATTCCAGCGTGGAAAGGAACGTGTGTGCGCTAAAGTGATGAAAAAATGTCTCCAGGCATAGTGTGTGAGGCGAATGATAAAACGGTGCCCGCAGGAAGCAATATAGTTGCATAGTGGGCAGAAAACACGTAAATTCAACCAAATGTGTGTTGTTTTCCGGTAATGGGTCTTAGGCTCTTGTCTGACACTTCATCCACAGTGAGGTGTGTGAGTCTTTGAACCAATATCCACTCCAGCAGGGCGCTCCTGATCACCTGCCGCTAGATGTCCCCTCCCTCTGCATTACTTCCACCCTTAATTACCTGTGATCAGTCATTTCCTAAGGCATCTACTCAGAGCCCCGCAGCAGACAAAGACAACAACAGAGATGATGCTCTCATTGCAGAGTTGGAGGAGTGTGGGAATGTGGAGCGTCAAGTGAAATTGTTTTTACATTTCATCTTGTTGGCTGCTTATCTATTCCGCTGTTTATCTGCATCTCTTCTGAGGTATGTGCAGGCTCCTGGCGTGCGTCTCCGTGCATGTTTGTGTGCAACAACTGCCAAAGTAAGGAGGCAGACAGCTTGCTGTGTCAAGGGCTGCAGGGGGAATGTTCAAACTCGAGTCAGTGGGGGATTGTGTGTGAAATACAGATGTTAGAGACGGCTCCACTGTTTGCCTATTGTTATCACCGCTCTTTGGCTAAGAGAGGAACAGTCTTGGGTTCTGACTTGACAAGGGAGAAACAGAATGATAAATTGTCCCACCAGCTTTCATCCAAGACACCACCCCCACTCTTCCCCCCCTGCACCGCCGCCCCACCCTCAGCTGTAGATAGCATAAAAAAAACAACAGATTACAAAGTAATACACTGACAGCGACACAATGAGGAGAGGAGATAGGAGTCCCCGCCCTCTTGTTTCACCAGCTGCCACACAGGGAAACAGGGCATGTGTTAATAAGGCAAAGAGAGGGTTACAACAGGGCCTTTTCTTTTTTTTTAAATGAGTGATTTCTGGGGGGCTGAGTAGGAGAGAGAAGAGAGATTGGCAGAAACAAAGAAAACATCACATCACAACAACGCAGTTATGTGTATGTATACTGTCGAAATCTGCGCGATGAAATTAAGATGTGAAAGTTGTGTAGAGGGGAGCGCTGTGTAAAATAATCATGCGTTCTAAGATTTATGCTCCTCATGACAATGATTTTCACAACGCTTGTTTTCCACCAGTGTTGCATCTACATACTAATTATGCAGAGGAAGAAACAAGTCAACTCTCCGGTCTCTCCGGCTGAATGCTGACAATGGGCAGTTCGGCTGCAGAGGTAATTAAGTCCAGTTGCGCGACAAAGTACCATGTAATGTTCCGCCGTAAAACGAGGCCCGTTTTCACACGACCAGACACATCTTTAGCACATAACGTCACCGTTTGAACTGTTTCATGTGGCCTCTGTTCAGGCTGACGGTGCATAAAAGAGGAGATAAGAAAACAAAACAAAACAATGTTTGGCAGTAAAAATAGCCTCTTGGCTAATTACAGGACTGGCACATAACAAGAACAAAGTTAGGTGTTAGTCTGAAGGTGGGGATGCCTGTGTGCTAATTAGTCTGCAGGGACCAGGACGTGTTGCTAATAAGTCCATGCATTTTCAGGCAAACCTATATTTACATTATGCAAAATGCTCCTACAGTGTGCCAACCTTAATGAGAGACGTTCCTGAGACCTTTTACCCCTCATGCCCATGATATGCAATATTAACCTCAACATGAATACACCAGAGCTGGGTGCTACTCAGGTTTCATCACCATCACAGATTTCATGTTCTTCTATGACATATTGAAATACCGTCATTACCGTGATACATGTTTTAGCAAATGAAAGTAGAGGGGTCAACACAGAACACAGTAGAAGTAACTACTGTTTTGCTCGACTTCAGTACATCTTCATCTACTCCCACCATTCGAAAAAAAGTGAAGACCCTGCGGATGAATTGTATTTTTGCTGAAAATGTCCCCACAACCACTGGAAAACGTGTATATATCTACACTTCCAGTTTGACTTTGGACTGCTTATTGAATGACGAGCGGCCTTCCTAATTGTTATCCAGTTCAAACTTGGAACCTGAGAGTTTTGGCATTTTTTATGTAGCTTTGCTGTTTATTTTGCAGGTTATGTCGGCCTACACCTAGGCCAATAAACATGGATGCTTTTTTATCTTTTTTTCTTTCTCAAGATATGCGAAAAGAGGAAGGCTCAAGTTTAAGTCAAGTGTCCATTTGGATTTTGTACTACTGTGCTATAATAGCATCACCTAAAACACACGCAACATTTTTTTATGCCACTTTCACAAAAAAGTGACCGACAGTAACACACAGGTGTACACATATATTAAAGTAAAGTATTTAGGTCAGTTACTTCGTAAAAGTCTTAAAACTCACCATTGAAAATACTCAACTACAATTAAAATTCTGAATTCTAATCCTTACTGTGGGAAAAGTATGTAACTATTACAGCCACAATTGCCTGAGGTAGTCATTGTGCAGTGAAATCATGAAATGGTTCTTGTCGGTGGTTTGTTATTATATCTGATGTATTGATTAAATATTACTGAAGTATTAATGTGTGTGTTTCATTTTCCTCCTGTAGATGTAAAAGCTTGAGCTAATTTCAACTCCTTCGTATATGACCGGCTAGTTTAATCTACAGCAATTCATCATACTCTATAAGATCATCATGTGTTTGTTGTGTAGTTATCCTTTAAGAGACACGTATCTCTAAAAAGTCAGCTTTTTATGAGCTAAAGAGTTGAGACGATGCGTTTCCAACTTCGATCCACCCCATCACATGATGTATACGTGTTTTTCATTGGACAGGAAGGGTATGAAAAGAAAATGTGATAATGCACAGCATTAAAGGAAGGACGCTAACCTAACATAGAACACAGAACATAATGTAATACACTTAATAAAGACCTGTCTCTAATATAAGCCTGCTCCAAAATAAAGGCCTGGTCCTGTCTATCTTCTGGCCTGGGCCCCTACTTGAGAATTTACAGTGTGTTTTAAGGTCGAAAATGTGTATTGAAATATATAATATAAAGCAGCTTATCCTAATATATCAAGATATTGTTTATAAGCCATATCACCTATAGCATAGACTACAGTCCTAACCATTAGCCCCCCCCCCATAAGGAGGAGTGAAAGATCATATTTCTCCACCCTAAGCTGCAGCAGCACTCTGGCTGATATGTAACATTAATTTCTCATGATGTCAGTCAGCTTTCATCAACGTTAAACTTTAGCATACCCGCGAGATGAGCATCCGGGACAGACGTGGGAAGACACCGGAGGGGGAGAAGATGTGAGAAGAGGTCTGCCCCCGCTACCCTCTGTGGTTGTGGCTTTACACCCACCCCAGTCTGAACTGCCATTGCAAAAAAAAAAAAAAAAAAAGAAAAAGAGAAGAAAAAAGAAAAATGACTGAAGAAAAAGGTGAAACTTATACATTTTTATATCTCCTGCCTGGATGCCTTACCCTCGCTGCGTGGTCATGTTTCTCAGAAAGCCTTCACTGGCTTTCCAATTACAGTAGAGAAGAAAACAGGAGATGGGAATAAAAGTGTGTGATAGAAACACACACACTGCCTGGGTGTGTGTGGGAGAATGAGTTGGTGTAGGTGTGTGTCTTGGCTGTGTGGCTGGTGCTATATCTAGAATTATTTTCACTGGTATCCAGGTGCAGTATTCGGATACTTTGTTATATAAAACGGTGATATAAAGCCTTATGTAAATCCAACAGTGAGAGTTGATTATGCTCTGTTTGACCATCATCATGCAACAAACACAACTGTTTCTATACACTATGTATAGATTGGAGCAGTGTTGTAAAACATACTCCAAAATCATACTCGAGGAAAATATTTTGTAGGGCTGCCCCCGACCAAGAATTTTTTTTGGTCGACCAGTGGTCGTCATTTAGAGCGATTAGTCGACTAATCGACGCATATACATGTATATACCGGTATATATTGAAAAAAAAAGGGCACTGTGTCATCTCCGCTGTAAAGTGGATGCGCCTGTAGAAAGATTTACAATTTTTTTTTGTTTTTTTTGTTTTTTCCTGTGACCAATCGACCATTGAAATTTTGGTCGACTATTTGGGGGCAGCCCTAATATTTTGTGTGAAGATAGTCACCTAGATGAATAGTATTTGAGTAAAAGTGTTAATGTATGGACTCAGGTATGAAAAGTAAAAAGGAAATTACACATATTTCTGGCTCTGACACAACATGCAATCTGCAAAATAACCAGTAACTAAATTTGGCAAATAAATGTCGTGGAGTGAACGTGTAAAGCAGCAGAAGATGGATAGTAAAACCTCCTGAAAATGTACTTAGTTATAGTTACTTATACTCCAGTAAGTATAACTAAGTTAGTAAATATACTCCAGTCCTGTAACAGTACAAATTCAAGGAGCTTCACTTGAGTATCTGCATTTGCTGTAGGTGTACACTTCTACTAAGTAAATATTGAACTTTTTCCTTTTTTAGTAGCTAATCACTTTGCAGATTGTTCGACTGATTATTAGATTTTTCCCATGATTACCGATAAATTAATTGAAAAATGTGGTACCTTGGCTCTGATGCAGCATGTTATCTGAAAGTAACTGGTACGTTAAGTTATCAAATAAATGCTGTGGAGCAAAACGTACATTATCTGCCTCCAAAATGTAGTGGAGTGGAAATATAAAGTAGCAGAAAATGGAAATACGTAAGTCGCGTACAAGTACCTCACAATTAAAGTTAAGTACAGTACTTGAGTAAATGTAATTGAAAAGTTACATTGCAACACTGGATTGGAGCCGTGGTTGTAAATATCCTTATTTTGTGAGTGTGGTTTCAAATCAATCATCGTTAGCACGCCGAGGTTTTGCCAATCTGCATTTCACGGTGCAAGACAATAAAAGAACCATACTTCTGAATATTCCACAGATGTTCACTACGTTTGATGAAGCATATTCTGACTGCCATTATACACTGAGAAAATACTCTTCAAGGTTCCGTCATAATAGGTCTTATTCCTGTGAGGCAGAGCTAGGGGCAACACTGACAGAATTTGACCTCGTATTGTATGTAGCCGATAGCTCCCAGAGGAACGAAGAAAAGAATCGTTAACCGATGTGGTAGATGGAACTTAAGATGCTGTCTGCAGGGTTTCGAAGCCTCCTCTGCTCACAGTGTTCAGCCTTTGTAGGGAGAGCGGTGTTTCCATCCATCATGCATCACCTTTCCATGGTCGCATAGCTCCCACAGCCAACCACTTTTACATTATATATTGTGAGCCAAGTGGTCTTATGCAGGCTTATTGCCGCTAAAGGAACAGCCAGCGCCTCACTTACTAAAAGGATTTTTTTTTTTGTCTGTCTCACTTGTTTGCCTCTTCGCATTTCTATGAAGTGGAAGAGGCTTTTAATGTAGCACATGCTCCTGCTTCAACAGAGAAAGACCTTCACTTTTTCTGGTTTATCATTGGTTCAACTAATCCAATTGGCCATGGCGAGACAGGAGCAGAAACATGTCTCAGCGTTATCTTACAGTACTTTGAGCTCTGAACTTCAATGTTTTTTTTCTTTTAGGAGAGTGTGCTTTCATCTGCCACAGTGATAGTATTGGTTTATTAAGAGCCTTGAATAATCCTTGAAATCATTCCCAAATGCCCTGTCCCCAAAAAATGGGGGGAAGGTAAAAATAAAAGTAGAAGGATTTATTCTTTTTCTTCAAATGGTGATGCTCTCAGTGCGCAGTCGAAAAAACCGCCAATGAGCAATACATAGTCGGGGAAATCTCTTTGTTTCTTTCAGGCGGCTGTCAAAGAAGGATTTGCTGTGGCACAGAGGGAAAAAATATCACCTCACACACTTTGAATGAATGACTCAGGAAAACGTGGTTTACCACATAGTGTATAAATATTCAGGCAACGTGCACTCCCCATAGGGATCTATGTGGACTATCAATATGATGGATTAGTCTTCCGACTGGAGAAAAAAAATAATTACTCAGAGCAATAATTACAGCAGCCCCATGCTGAATCGCACAACACTCGCCGATAGATAAGATTTCATTGTCAAAGTGCTGAGGTGAGAAACATGCAACATGAAGGACGAGTAGAGATCAACAAACTTCGCAGGTCATCTGTGTTTGTCTGCCACTTTTGTTTTTTTAAGTACATGAATGCTTAATAGAGCTAATATGGGCCAAATTAACACACAGTTATTACCTGATTTCACTTAATACGTCTGTTGCAGATAGTTCCAGGAAGTTATAAGAGGGCAATTTAAATTTGATTGGTTTACAGTACTGGGTTGCTGGTATTTGTAGCTAAGTTCCAGTAACTATTAAGAGGAGATGACTCAACTCTCTCTACCCAAGGGGCTCTGGTTTCCAGCTCCTCTCAAGTAATGTGGAAGCTAGCCAATCACAGCACTGCTCAGAGCTATGGGCCATGTTGATTCCAGCCTCTGGTTCCTGCATCTCCCAGTTGAAGCTCCCTACACCAGTGGTGCTGAGCAGTTAAAGGTCCACAGAGAACCTGTCATAGTCGCCCCCGTCATAGTCGCCCCCGTTGTCGGGCACGTTGCTTTTAAAAAGTAATTAGTTGTAGTTACTAGTTACTTCTCTCAAAAAGTAATTGAGTTAGTAACTGAATTACTCCACTATAAAAGTAACCAGGGAAAGTAATTATTGCTGTGTTTTTTGCCACTAGTTTTGTAGAAGTGTGTGCCGCTGAGAGATGCTTCATCAGATTAGAGTTGCTTACAACGGATGAGGACACACACTTCGCTCTGGGACATAATGTACACTTCACATGTACGTTCTTGCCTTTTACTTCAACGAGATTAAAGTAGTGTCTGTACTTTCCCTTTGAAAACATTAACTTTCCCTCCGGACTCGCCATTGCTGCTGAGTGCGTGTGTGGTTTGTGTGTAAACTGAACACTGACTGTGATTGGCTTACGAACTCTTACTCTACCATAGCCAATTATCATCACTTATGCGGTTCTCTCTCTCCCCCCCCACCAAAGAGAAAAAGAAAACAGCTCTGCAGCTCCAGATGACAACAGCTTCAATGAGTAGCTTCAGTTTATAACACGCCACATTTGATAGTAGGTAATGGTAACGACGTTGTAACAATGGAAATAGTAATTAGTTAGATTACCCTTTACTGAAAAAAAGTAACAGCGTTTATTTTAACGCTGTTATTCCCATCACAGGTCATCCCACATCACCACGTGGGTTTAAGTAAAAACAAAAAAAACAAAGACACTGTTTTGGGTTCTCATCAACTTTTACAGAGGAGCAATGGAAAGCATCCTAACTGGAAACATCCTAAAGAGGCATGGTTTGAAAGGAGGGCTCTGCAGAAGGTGATGAAAACCACCCAGAACATCACTGGCACTCATTTATAGAGCGTCAGTGATAGCTGTGAAGTGAGGGGTCTGAATACAGCCTCAAGGGTACTAAAAGACAACACCCACTCTAATCACAATCTGTTCTCCTTGCTGCCTTCTGACAAAAGAAACAGAAGTATCTGCTGCCGTACCGCCAGACTACGGAGCAGCTTCTATCCTCAGGCTGTGAGACTCCGGACTCATCCTCAAGTTTTTCTTGTGCAGCATAAAGAGACTGTGACATACATTTTGTTGTAGATTGACAGTTCAAGTCAACCTTGAAACTCTATGTTGATGGTTTCCCTGACTGAGCAAGGACAAACGTTACAAGCACAGATCCTCTGGCGGTAATAGAGCTGCTTCTTCTTTCTGTGGCGGTCCTTTATTTGGTCAACGCTGTCAGCAGGCAGTAATGGATGTCAAATAATTGAGTAAGAATGTGAGTGATTTCTGAGCGCTTGCCACATCATTACAACCTCTTACACCACATTCCTCTGGTGAGCCGATGGCCTGTCTTGCCTATTAACGGTCACCTCGCTTGTGTTACTGTGCGGCACACGAACACACCCCCAGAGATCTGCTGTTGGTAATTTCATTAAATCACTGAAGTCAACAGCACTTGGCAGATCCAGCAGTTTAATAAGCTCTTTAATGGGGGAGAGAGGGATTGGATCGTGGCTTTTTCCAGTTGGGGTGATGGTGATTTGGAGCTGTGCCGGAGCGTGCGTTTGTGTATGCGTGCATGCAAGTTCACTGTATGGTAGAGAGAAGTGTGTTGCCGGTGAAGAAACAAGCAGTGCTCCAGTAATTAATTTATCGTTGAGTGACAGTTAAGCTGTGGGGCAGAAGCTCGCCCGCCGCCGATAAACAGATAGGAGTTGATTTATGTAGAAGTCCAGGGCATGTGCGCTTATCAGTGTGTGTCTTTGTCTGCTTGTTTCATTTTGGTTGACACGCGTGCGTACGTGTTTATACATAATGCAGTCGCTACAGTCGCCGCCTCTAGCTGTGTTTTTATTTATATTTCGCAGGGACTTCGGAATCTTCGCAGTTGTTTCATAGTGATGGGATCCATCAAGCCCGTGCGGCGAAAACAACAGAGGAGCAGAGGTCAATTGAGAGCACGGTGCACATCAGAGGAAACAATGGTTGCTGAATTATTGAGTTCTTCCTGTCCCATCAGCCATTTGTCCCAGGCCTAATGGGTTTTTCTTTTTTTCTCTAAAAGGGAGTGTGAGTGAAGGGAAGGAATTTAAGTACTATGAGGTAAAAACAAAAAAGAAAAAAAAGGGCTTTCCTACTGAAGAGAGGCGCCTCCTGCTTCAGTTTGTAGGGGGAAAAAATATAGAATTCAAAAATTCTGAAATGTTCACTCGGTCTTTGGGTTGGGCCCAGAAGACAGTGCTGTAACTACTGCGTTACAGTCGTGTTAGTGGTGTCATTACTTACTAACTTACTTACTAACTAGTATTCAAAATTCTTATTTTCGTAATTAAATAACTCATTACCCATTACTGACAGACTGGCTGCTTTTGTTGTTATATTTTTTTATGTAGCTGGGTTAAATAATTCATTTTGGATAGCCGCAGAGATCCATAGTATCTACTCCTGTTTATGCACAAAGCTTGATCAGACCTCATGTGTAGATATGTCTGGACATGTATGATGATGGCTGCCATGATGCTGTTACCCATCATTTTCGAAACCCCAACAGTCCCGTTGGACGGACAAACAAATGCCACTGTCTCTAAATTAAGTTCTTAGTTGCGAACCTCAGCGCCTGTAACACCTACCCTTTTTCTCTCATAATTACTCCTCCAGTGGGTTAAATTTTTATCAACATTTCCATCAGTGTGTCACATGAACCTCATCTAAATTTCTTGTGATATTAATCTGTCTGCAAACTGGAAATCATTTAATAAGTTGTGTGAGGCCAGAAAGGATAGCCTTGTATAACCCCTGTATTTTCAGAACCATGGACAGGGTCAGGAGCCACTGAACTTACCACTGAAGGCAGAGCGTGTAGCTTCGGACCACTGGCCATTTGTTTTTGGAATAATGGCCTGTCAGAGCAATGAGCATAGCCCCCTGATGGTGGCAGACAGGTGAAGTTACTTCAGATGAAAATCTTTCCCGCTACTTCTCAGAAGAAAGACACAAATCCGAGAGGCGTTGAGAAATTTAACTTGTGCCAGTTGACAAACAACACCTCTAACCTTTTATAGCACCTGGTCCAGCAACATGGCTGCACAAAGGTAGTCTAGGTACTCCCACTGAACGGCTGTTGGAAACACTGGAAGTCATACAAGCCACTATCAGAGTAGTGCATTACTATTTGTTAAAAGTAATTGACTAGTAGCCAACTAATTACTATTTTACTCTATTACAAGACTGTCTCAAACAAATTCACTTTTTCACTGCATCATTTATTCAGAGTAACAGTGCCTGGCCTGGGCTCACACCCCCGTGGTGCGTGGGTGAGGCGGGTGAGGGTGTTTTCGATACACACTTGCCTACACACAGATATGTATCGAAAAAAGAAGGCATTGACTGACCAGCTGCCCGACTGGTGCTGTCTGCAGCGGTGGAGGATTCTGTCTGCCAGCGTCTTCGATTAATCCACGCTTCCCCGGGCTGCTTAGATTTAGTTCTCATCAGTCGATATGAAGTGAGCGCACACAAACACACACGTCGCTGCACACACACATCACAAATGTGTCCAGTGACACGGACGGACAGTTGGTAGATACACAGTCACGTACACACACTCACACGGCTTTCACACCTTTCCGGAGCATGTGTGCGCTCCTGTGGGTTTTATTGGGTGGGCCGCCATCCAGCCATGAGTTCAGGAATCTGGTCTGTCAGCTGGCAGTCAGGACTCGGCAGGTGTCTCCTCCGCACAAAGGCGAAGTCAAGGGCCAATAAACAACCACAGCAGGGGAACTCGGGGCCAAATCAATAGCGAAACCGTGTATTCTCCCCTGCACTGGCGGTTAGATCTTCCTCATCGCATAATAACTCGCCCGCTCCTCGCTCACGGCGGTACATCCACACGCACCTCTGCCTCAGCGACATGGAAGTGACACGCCGTGGGCTGCAAATGTCTTCTCTGGATACGCCGCCGTCAGTCGGAATGCTCGCCCAAAACTACAGCTGTTGTCCCCCAGTGTCTGTTTTGGCGTGATTGCTGTCAGGTCATTCAAATCAACACATGGAGAAAAGCAGCCCTTTTTTTACCCACAGTAGTTGCTGTTTATCTAATTCACTGAACCAGTAATAGTTTATCTGGTATCTTGCGATGCTCTCGAATGGAAAGCAAGTGTTTATGTCTTGTGGGCTGAATGCCAACTCGCGAAATCTGCAATTCTTCCCTGACTGGAAATGAGTGGAACGGATGCATCCAAATATGTTGTGGAGTCGCTCGGCCGGACGGAGCTCGACTGAGCTCTGAGTGACTCACAGTGAACTCAGATGCACTCAGGCATGTGGTTACCATGCTGATGCGAAAACAACACTTCAAGCTCTCCGCGCATTAACTCGGAGTTCATGTGGAATTTCAAGTCTGGCTGGACTCAATAACTCTAGCACCTTTGAGGACAAGCAATCAGATGAATCATAGAGGAACGATGGTTTTAAATAAGGCATGGGGTTTGTGTTATAACCACTCAAGTCAGCAATTAGAGGGATTTTTTCTGCACAGTACGTTTGGAAATACAAAATCAGGGTGAAAAATGTGAATCCTGCATACTGATTTTTCCTCCATTTTCAGTGGTTTATTTTTCACAAAACCTCACAGACTGATTTGGTTTCACGGCCTATAAACATTACATGGATTCATTAAACCTGTTCTTAACTTAATAGCCACGATAGAACGGCACTTTTGCCTCTTCCTCAGGTCGTTCTCGCACCCTGGGAAAATAATTTTACTGCCGTTTTATTAAGGTTATTATCCACCTCCTCCACAGCTTTTAAATCTCACACATTAGGTGTTTTTTTTTGGTTTTTTTTACCACGGCTGAAAATGTACTTTCCTGCCCGTTTTCTTTATTTACTCTCAGGGGGCACACGCACTCACATATCGGTAGTATAAGTATGCACACATACACCCTCAGACTTCAAAGATGCACGCTGTCAGCAGCATTAGGCAGAAGACGAAGATGTTAACCAAGTATAGGGCTCCCCTATAGATTCCAGCATAAAGCTGCAGCTCCGCAGAGCCTCATTGCCGCTGATTCATGTTTCCTCAGTGTAAACAGTCAGAAGTCTTGGCCTATGGCAACACCCGTTAAGACATTTAGGCCCGAAACAGTAACTTTGTAATTAAATACAGAATCACTGAATAATACAATGGGGTATATACACTGCTGATCACAAACACAAAGTTTTGATTCAGTGGCTAAGAGGAATACAGGCCGTTCCTGCTTTTAGGTTGTCGAAACTCCTCTTTTTTAAAAAAAAAGGTGTTCTTTTGTTTTGAAAGTTTGCAAAAAAAAAAGTAATGGTTTGCAAATGGAGAACAAGTTCCACTTCCTGTTTCAGTGTCAGGAGAACAATAATGCTTATAACCATTATAGGAGTGGAGGGGTTGGTCCAGAGTTAGCACTGTTAGTAATGAGCAGTTGACAAATCACAGGTTCACAAACCCTTTTAAAGCTGAGCACTAATTAGACTGCAGAGGGCCCAAGGAAAAATGTGTCCACAAAACACTCGGAGCCTAATTGCGCCATTGTGATTCAATCACGATTGCAAACAAATTCAAAATCAAAAGGTAGTTGGAGGGACAAAAGGTTCCAAGAGTGCTCTCCCTGTCCTTCAACAGTGTGGGGTTATCGACTGAATGGGAGTTTTGATCACTGAATTTTTCTTCTTTTTGGGGCGAAACTAGTTTAAATGTTACTAATACATTTGGAGCCTGGATTATAGTCATTCACATGATAACAGGACTAAGGAGAAAAAGGACAGGGCCCTTATAGCACTGAAGATTACAATGGCTCTACTGCGCCTCTTTCTACAACGAGCTGGTGAGTCATGACTCCGCCAAGACTGATCAGATTCGAACATCTCAAACACAGTTCTGCCATTCAGCCATAATTGAAGCACGCCCTTTCTATCATATGTGTAGTATTTACAGTATCATCTCCGTCTGCAGTGCAACAGCAAAAGGAAATCATTTGTGTAGATGGGTCTTTTTCTGCCAAATGGGTATTAACATAAGCTGCTGTAACTGCCCAGAGTTATTAATCTGTCATGAATCTGTTTAAAAAATTGGCCCCGTTAATTTGAAATGCTGGAAAAACAGACCTACGGTTTGTCCTGATTGCTGACCCGTGACGTGGACGAACCTATATTTAGATACAGAGTATAGCCAGTGGTCGTGGTCGGTCAGTTAAACTTACACAGAGGGCTACAACAGCTCTCCACATTTTGGATAAAGCCCTTCACAAAGCTGCGCGCTTTTTAACACATCTGCTTTTTATTATCATTTCTGTTTTAAATGTACATGAATTGAAGGTTTAGCAAAGTCAGCCAGTAAGTTTCCACCCTTATGATTAGAACTGCTTGTGAGTAATGTCAAGCACCTAGCACCAGAAAACGCTTTAGTCCCCCAATCTATTATGTATTATTATGCTATGCGGAATATATATTTTATATTTCATATACAGTATTTATGGGTGCAAAAATGCTTTGTGGATATGAGCCAAGAACCTCGAGGATGGCTCTTCCTAGAGCAGAGAGGGGGGGGGGACCAGGGGATCCCTGTGTTGGGTCTGTTTAACACATCATTTCGCTGAGAAACTGTGTTTTCTTTTTCAACGTATCTCAGCAGCCATTAAGGAGGATTTGCCAGCGCTGGCTCCAAGTTTGGGTACGGCAGCATTACAGCCACGCAGCTAACTGCCGTTATCATGACTCGGGATCCACCAGAGCCCGAACAATTACAAGGGCCCATGTTCTTGTGAATATGTGTCACATTAAATTTGCTCTGACAGGAAGGAAGGAGGGAAGTGAGGACAGAAATGCTGTAGGGATTAATGTTGAGCTCGGAAGCCCATTTCTTCAAGGCATTAGCTGCCTGCTGAAGCGCTCAGGGCCTGACAGGGAACTATGACACAGCGCGTTGAGCCATTTGGGAGTGTTACAGCTGAACACACACACGTTTTCCTGCCCCCGAAGTGTGTGTGTGTGTTGGTGTAAGCTGCCGCGCAGATCACACGCCCAGCCCTTCGTACCTCAGAGAGAACAGGTAGCTCGGGAGCACTCAGAGGGCGGCTGCGCGTCGACGCACAAGGCAGCGGCGGCAGGACGCACTTGTACGCTCAATTTGGAAAAAAAGAATCAAAACAAATGAATTATCACAACAGAGCATGAATTTTTATAAATGGGAGAAGACACACTGTCAACAGGACCTCGGGCCAGCAAACATAGAGGAAAACTAGAGGTTGATAAATGATGCACAAATGCAGATATCTACCCACACCCGTCTGAGTTGTATGTAAATAAGTTTGGCCCGCAGGTTCGGTCTATTTGAAGGGACGGCGAGGATTGGTGTTTTAACGGCGTGACCTTTGAGTGAGTTGAATACATGTAGACAGCAGCGTGGAGCCTGATGAATAGCTCGGGTCTTTTCCCAGCTGGGAGAGCAGATGCTGAGAGGGGAAACGGAACATGTTTTTCTATCCTCCTGCACTCTCTTTTTTTTTTTTCCTCTCCTTGCTCCTTATCTTATACAGTGTTTCGAGATGGGTTGGTTGAAAGGGGAGGGGTGGGGGTGCGCTCAGGAGATGACACACTATTAACTCTCCTGGCGTTAATCTTAATGCCTGATGCTAGAGGACTATACACAATCCATTTTAATGCAATTAGCTCTTGCCAGGAAGGATGAGTTATTCAATGGGGGCATAATTGCATCCTCAAGTTTTTACACTGGTTCATTCCAGGGATGTAATTACTTTCATACATGGTTTAACACATGGCGCCACTGACACAGACACTATGTACACACACACACCGAGGCACTCATGCAGACACACACGCAGTCGTATGAAATTAAGTTGACGCGCAATATATCACACAATTTTACCTGATTATTCAAAGTAGAGAAGTAGAATTGGCCAGCATCAGGTTTCATCAGCGCTGGCATTCACACTGAACTCCCGAGGAGCGGACCCGGACGCGCAGCAGGCTGAGATTGATGGGTTGGCTTTGGATGCGTCACCCTGAGGGGGGCCACTGTGTCTTCCCGCTGTCCCACAAAGCCGTCGCGCTGCTTTGTATTAAGATCAGTATGACAAAAGCTCCAAACATTACCCTTTTATATTTCAGAGGAAGATAAAGCAGGATGCACTAAACACATGCTGGCATTTTTCTTCCTCGGTGTGTTTACAGTTCTCCTTCCTTCCTTCCTCTCTCTCTCTCTCTCTCTCTCTCTCTCTCTGTCTCTCTCTGTCTCTTGCCTTCATCACTCTCCTTGGCTTTAAAAGTCTGCTTCTTCTTAAGTAGCTCCAAAAGAGTTGGCAACACCGTCATCAACACAATCCCCCAAATCACCCAAAGTTCCTTCTGTAAATTTCTCTTCTTTCTTTTTTTTTTTTTTTCCATTTCAAACTTTGTTATAGTAAATTGATTAGGTTTTTGAAAAATGAAACGGTTTCAAATTAAACTGTAGCGAGATTAGTTCACTTTTGAAGTTGCTTTCTCGGAGTTGATTTCGCTCTCCCTTAAGGATAATAGACTTTGAAAAAACGAGGACATTGCGAGATGATGACATCAAGTTGAGAGCTATTGCACGGATACAGAGCACAAAGAGTGCTTTCTCAAAACTTGATAAATTCTCTTGCTCCTCGCAGTGAATAGCTTAAACACTGAGTCCCCGTTGGCTCTGCCTCTTACTGTCATATATTACACAGAAGGCTAAGATGGAAGGCTCACAGCATTGTCCCTGTGAGGCCACTGCTTAGCCAGTGATGTCTGTGTAAATAAAGGTTCTGTGTAATGGGGGAGCAGACGAGACGTATGCCCAATGAGCTGCCGCGAGGGAGATTGTTCCTCTGCTTTAAGTCTATAAATAATGGAGATGAAAGGGAACTAGGCCTTGAAATGCTGTTGAGTGGCCGTGGGCAGCCCATGGGCCTCTGTCAGAGCCAGGGGGGAAGCAGGCCCTAGGTCCACCCACAACTTCAGTCGTAAGCCTGCAGTTAAATTTGGCAAGACAGCAATGTTCAGGCATTTACAATGAGGGGGTTGATCAATTGTTATGCAACTGTTTCACGTCTTGTCCTACAAGTCTATTCTGGAAAGAGACCAGAGGAACTTTCTTTTAAAAGCTTGTAGCATTTTGTTTTTGGCATCCAGGAGCCATACTTTTGCCTAAAATGCTCACAATTATGCATGATGTAATTAAATCTTGATTACACTAGCACTCGAATGAGCACATGGTCCTGAACTTACTCAGACAGCCGTGAACAGTCACTTCAAAAGGATGTTTGCACTCACACCCCAACACTCTGACACGGCTTCGGAAGGTCAGGCCCTCGGTGCTCCTGTGATCATCCCCTTACGGTGGCTGACCCCCCCCCCCAGCCGCAGCTTTAGTCAGCGGCAGCAGCATTAGCAGCACGTCCACATGCACTGACCCCTCCTCCGTGTAGCAAATCGCTGACAAGCCGCTTTTTTTTTTCCGGCGACCTCAACATATTTCGCGGTGTTGCTTGAGACCCCTCAGAGGGCTTCGCCGAATTCTCCCCCAACCGCTGCTACACACATGACCTTGACTGCAGAAACTGGAAGCTCTCCGGTGTTCAGGCACATGTCAGAAGTGTCATGGCGGGACCGCGGGCAGAGGTCACCGATGATGGGGCGGATGCACACCGTAACCCCTGGGCCTGTGAGCTACAGTGTGACTGACACCTGCACACCTTCGACCTTCAGGTAGCTGGGTCTGCCGGCCCACGCGCAGACGTGCCCTCTCCTGCACGCATTTCACCAGGTTGAGCGATTATGTCTTGGCACCGCGGCAGCAACCTACAGTGGACCACACACATCGTATGAATGTGTAGGCAAAGACACGCACAGCTCAGCCTCAACAATCTGATAGCGCCTCATTGCCTTAATCCCTCAGTAAGCCATTATACTGTCTGACTTACTGACCTGTTCTTACAGCCATTGATGCCTTTTCTCTTCTCCAGCAACCGCCTGGATTATTTAGATATGTTTTACCTCTAAGCTGAACGGATGCCGAGCGAGTGCACGTGCAGCAAGTGCGTGCAAATAAGCATGTGAGTGCGAACACCTCCACTGTCTATTATTTCTCTGGCTGCCGTTGCATCTCGCGCCGAAAATTGGCACGGAGGCCCAACATGAGGAGGAAAATTTACATGGCTGCTGGTGTGATTGTACATAATAACCCCCACCGTAACCCACTTCACTGGGGAAAACTGACGCGGAGAGCGAGCGCGTCTATTATCGAGCTCTCGCCGTGCTCAGGCACGTCTCGTGATGCAGACATCCCGCCAACTCATTTATAAATGATCTGAGAGTATGATACAGCCCTGGGAAGAAGAAAAAAAATAGAAAAACGTGTAGCTGTCCAAGTGAATTTCACTGACATGGTGCTTTATATAGAGCAGACTGGACTTCAGAGTGGAGAGAGCGAGAGAGTGAATTCCGTTTGGTGTCAAACTCCACTGTTGTACCTCCAGGCTACAGTTGTGGACACACAAGGTCCCACTGTGACAACCATTTCATTGACTTGGTACTGCAGTATTTACCATTCTCTTCCTGCACACAGCAGAAAACGCACCTTTTTCCAGCCTCCCTCGCCAGGCCTGCAACATATGGAGCCTTTCTAAAGACGACAAAAGAGCACTGTTGAGACTTAACTCTCCATCTCCCCATGAATCTTTCATCTGTGTTCATTTACAGCGGCACATGTCTGCATAAAGATAACGCTGTTAGCACCAGACGTCTCTAGAGGAACTATCTGGAAGTGGAATGCTCTACTTTTGTTTTCCTCTACATGTCCCAGGGAGCCACGTTGGGAATGTGACAGTAGCGTCGCTTGTAAAACTGCTAACCCACAGCTCCAGCTTTGGCAGCTATATTAATAAACAAGCTGATACACACATTAGCAGATCGACGGTACCAGAATAGAACAGACTGACAAAACAATGAGCATGGCGGTGGAAACAAGGCACGCTCCAAGACTCTGATGAGAATATCTTTCACGGAGAGCAGGAGAATATAGAACCGAATACTTTTTCATCGTCGTCATCGTCATTAATATGATCTAGCGTTGCTCCTCAGATCCATGCCCAGCTGACCCGCTCATTATTAGGACTATCCATCTCACCAACTCTCCAGCACTCTTAATTCTTTTACAACTACACTTCAGGTACCACTTCTGAGCTCCACATGAAAACCTCCATCCGCTCTCTTAAGATAATCCCTGGCGAACTCTTTCAATGTGTCAATGGCACGATTAGTCGCGGCATCCTCTCAATTAAGAGCCAACTGATAACTGGTCCCTTTCCTGGATCCTCCAAGCTCACCTGCAGTTTTCCAGCCCCTCATCAAACACGGATGAACAGTGTCCCTGATGAAAACATAGAAACCACAACCAGCCAATATTATCTGTTGTCTGAACCACAGTGACAGGAGAGGAGACCTGGTATTCAGGCCTTCCGCTTCTACTTGCCATCTATCAGCAGCTGTTGCCGGCATGCCAGCATGCCGTCCTACAGCACGCCAAGATACAGCTGCTGCCAATGTCGCACCACCCCACGCTGCGTTCACGCGCTCCTCAGATGATCCCATTTCCCGAGGTGGAAAGTCACGTTTCTCCGGCGTGCGTCATGTCAGAATGTGGCAGCAACAAAATAAGTTGTTTTGCATCCTATTGCTCATTTAAACAACAACAACACAATGAAAGACGTCTCCGGTAGTTGAGTGACAATGTAGCGCAAAGGCAAAAACAGTACAATGACAATACGTATTGTCGACCCAGTGTTTACTTTCAGCGACCATTAAAAATAATTTTGCGAGAGTTCCGACGGCACACCCACGACTGTCGTCTTTGGAGAGCTCTTTTTCTTGTTATTGTCCAGCTGTGCTTGTCTCAGAATAAGACTTGATACTAATTCTCTTAGTGGATGACTTTTAAAAGCACTCTTTATTCTCTGTCAGTGGGTGCTTCTCAGTGTGGCTTCATCAAAACCCACTGTAGCTGCCCCCGTCTTCTCAGCCTACATCGGCTTGTTGTATCATACCGGTTCTATTGTTAAAGCAGCTACAAGAATCGCCTTTTTTGTGTTGATTCCGACGGCCCCTGTGGACAAAAACGCTATGAGCAACACCCCCTGGTGTTATAAGGATTTTTATCCAGCTAGCGTGTTCATTGTTTGTGAAGGTGAATGAAAGCTCAACAAAATGTGTATTATTTTTCTTTCTTTTTTTAAAAAAGAAAAGGAAAATGTATTCTAAGTAGCATTGTGAGGGTAAGGTATAATGCAGCTATTTCAATCCAAACCATGATGTTTTCCAAGTTGTTTCGGTGGTCAAACCTAAACAAAAAAAACTTTCAGTGAACAGTGATGTTGTCCTGCTGACTCGGGCATCATTCACGGCCAAGTCAGAGAAGAGCAACTCTACCGTGATATTAACTACTTGAAATGATCCACATAAGAATGTACTTGGCATGCCTGTCATCAGGGAGGCGGGGACGCATCATTGAGCCGTCTACAATTAAGGTCGTTCTAAATTTGCTCACTCTACGTTTCAATCAAGCTGTCCTCTGTACATTTTTGACAAGGCGATGTACCCCAGGGTGAAGCCAGTCGCATTAACCTTGCTCATCCTCCTGGAGCATCTGCTGCAGGGTACCCTCCGTCAAGGCTGCGCTTCCACCAGAGGTGTGATAGGCCCTCTGTCACACCTCGGCCTCACAACCTGGTACTTAAGATGGATGGGTGTAAACCCCAGTGCCCAGGTGAACTACAGTAGGGCCTCTCTGCCATGGTGCTGCTAGCTGCCAGCCCAACAGCTGACCTGGCTG
>CAEMYA010000541.1:6681-31458 GCA_903131615.1 Diplodus sargus | reverse complement strand
ACTGTGTACTGTCGTCTGAGCGGAGATGCTGGATAATGAGCTGGCGTGGTTGATCAGAGGCTGTCAAGGGACATCAGCTGGAGGCTGGCCAGTAATTCTTACCAGTCAGCATGGGACCACCATCACTGGGCAGCCGGGCTCGGACACAAGCTGCAGGGATGCCCTGCACCACACTGCTCATCACATCAGACCTCCAGACCAATAGGATTGGGTTTTTTTTGGTTTGTGGTCAAAGCAGTCTGTTTTTTGCCGCATGTTCAGATGAGTCATGCTGCACGCTGCAACACAGACATTATGTTTTCCATTTTGTTGAATAACTTTATGATGTGGTAATTGCGTGGAGCCACAGATAATAACAGCTGTGGAGACTGTTATAGGAGAAACCCATTTTTCTTTGTTTTTTTTGTGTTGCCTCTCTTCTGCCTTTCTTTTTGCGCCATTTAGTTTTTCCCTGTTGTTTTCACACTTTTCTTGTGTGTGCGTGTCTCTCAGGAGTCTGTGTTCATGGGCACAGTAAGATTGCCTCTAAACGGGCCGCTGGTCTCTCTTGGTAGGAGATAGAGTAGCCATTATTCAGGCGTTGGCCTCTTCCCAGCTTCCCTGGTCACCCATCCCCAGCTGAGTGACAATGAGGCTGGGCAGCAGAGGAGGCTCAGGGAGGCGAATATGACAGGGAGAGGGCGGCTGTGAATATGGATGGAGGTGCTGTTGGGGAGGTGGAAGTGTTGTTAGGTAGGAGACGAAGAGGAGGAGGAGGAGGAGGAGGAGGAGGAGGAGGAGGTGAGCCACAGAAGCCTGGATCCAGGGACCATTGCTCGCCTGTCAGCGAGGTGGCAGAGCGGACAGCCTGCCTCTGTGCTGAGCTCTCCCCGCTCAAGAGCCCGGTAACGCCTAAACACCGTGGAACATCCAAAAACGTTACTGCTCAGTGACTGCTCAGCACTGGACTACACATCTGAGGCGCGACTTGGCCCCGAGGCTCGGCAGAGTGAAGTGTAACTAAATACAGGAGAAAATAAATAAACGTGGCAGCCACCAATTTCAAAACTCGAGACGCTGTTAATAAAATGGCTGCTCCTGTGAGGATTTTGTAATGAAAGCCACAGTTCAACAAACAATCCTTCCCTTCAATTTGAATATTTAGTCAAAATATTTTTTCTCATTGAAATCACTCAACTGTGGTTAACACTTTCTGCTGTAACCCACCAGAAAGGCAAACCATGATAATGATTCATCTCGCTTTTTGAGAAGTGATGATAGTTTGCCTTGGATCCAGTCGTATTGTGAAAGAGGTTAACTGCTGATTATGAGGGTTTTGACAACTAACACTTAATGTCTCACTACCCGTGCTTTTAGAAAATACCGATGCTTCTCTTTTTTTTCCCCCCGATACTATGGTGGCCCATAGCCAAAAAAGAACAAAATGTGAGCAAATTAAGAAAACTTCTTCAACACATACACACAATTTAGGGAACGTGCTGCAAATACACACAACACAACCAAATACATGAATGTGCTGCAACCAAAAACCCACAAACACTGAAAACGTATACAACAGAGAACGCCACATATCCAGTCCCCACAACCTAAGTGCTCCAGGACCGTAGGGGGGGCACTCTCTACCAACTGCAACATGTTGTGCGACTGATGATAAGGTTTAGTAGTCAGAGACGCCAGATGCATTTATATCATAAGCCAAGGGCGCTAACAGTGTCCCGTCGTCTCCCTGCCTGGGAACAAAAAGAAAACGTGCATAGGCTGAACTTGACAAGTTGAATTGACTACAACCAACAACGACTAAATGGAACACATCTCCTCATGCTGCTACCATACTTCTCATTGTACTCCCCGGTGTCCTCTTTCTTACAAATAAATTACGTGGTATTGGATTGGTACTCTAGGCAGCCTCTGAGGCATTCCAGATAATGGTATTGGTATCGGCACAACCCGACTGGCTTTGATTGCAGTCTTCGTGGACATCGTGAGAAAATGTTCGTGGCTATTAAAAGAGCTTTGTTATGTTTTTAATCGAGCAAATGAGGATATATCTGGGATCTGTGGCTGATATGAGCTCCCAAGAATCCAGCTACAGATCCCCCAATTATTGCCACCGTATGGGGTTCAGGAAGTAGTCCTTCTTTTGAGGGAAACACAGTGAGTAAGGCTCAGTTCACAGGGAGCTGATACTGTATACTGCATGTGTCTGTGAGTGCATCCATGGGTTCACTGAAGGGTTTCTTTGCTGCTTTTTTTTCTGTATGACGTTTTTCTCGTATAGGTTAATTGAATCTGTTGACCCCAGCAATACTTCTTTTTTTTCCATTCAGAGAAAAACATATTAGTCTCACTTCCAGCAAAGAGCAAAACCCATCAAACTCATAGAAAAACACCAACATTTTCTAGCCATAATATTGTGGCTTTTTACAGTGCATCGTGTGGAAAATGAGGTCTCATTTTTTTATGTATCACATAGCAGGGTGTTGTACTTTTTGTTATTTTCTTTTACTTCAGGCACAGAGAAATGCACCAAGGCTGCTGTTTAGCAGCCACAGCTAACTGTGGGCGCAGCAGGTAAAACCATTTCTATGGGAACACTGGGTTTCGCCTGAGTTATGCTCCACTCATCCCTACCCATCGATCAGCACCTCTGTGTGACGGGAGGAAATCACATCATATTACTAGCCCTTCGCTAATGTCGTTAGTGAATATTGTTCTGAGGCGAAGTGTGGACTTGCTCAATGTGATTAGGGCCTATGATGAATTTGCCCTGTTGTTTGGAGACCGTTAACTGACTAGAATGATTGACCTGAACCAAGAGCCTTCAGAGCATTTATTGATGTTCCCCGAGTGTTATTCCTTTAATGACTGACTCTGATCATTGCCAGCGCTATGGCTTGGGGGAAGCCAAGTTGAGTTAGCAAAGTTAGACTAAATGGAGTTTTAGAGGTTCATGGGCACGAAGCAGGGTTACTGTGCACATGTGGTTTGGCAGTGTATACCGCAGCTGGATTGCTGTTTTTACTAAGTGTTTGTGTACTGTAAGGGCTTTCAGATGGGTAGAGGAGAGCCTGAAGGGCCCTGTGTGTTAGGTCTCTCCTGGTGTGAGGGCCTGGCAGTTTTAGCTAAGACAAAGTGGTCATACAGTATGTGTCCTCTAAAGAAAGGGAAGAAGTCAGACGGTTGAGAATTACCAAGAGTAAAGCTGCAACTACTATTTATTTTTTAACATTGGTTAATGTGTCAATTATTTGTTTGATAAATCAATAGTTTTTTTGTTCTATAAAATGTCTGAAAATGGTGATAAGTTCAGTGTTTCAGACAGCTGGGGAGGACGTCTTCAAATGTCTTGTTTTGTCAACATCCCAAAGACAGTTTACAGTCATGGAAGGGAAAAGACTCGAGAAAATATTCTTATTTAATCTATTGTGCTTTTCAGTTTTTGTCCTTTCCATCAGTGTTTTATATATGTTCTTCTTCTGCATGTAAAAAAAACTTTCAAGTTAAAACCAAAAGAACCTCCACTCTCCTACATCACTAGTTTGCCATATAAAAATTAATTTAGCAAAGCTGTTAGCGGTGCTGGGTCAGGAGTGTGCAAGCTGACCAATCAGAGCACACCGGGTAATTGGGAGGGAGGAGGCTTTTCTTTTTTTTTTGCTCTCAGCTGCCCTTTTCTCTTTCTAAATGATATCTTCCACTAAACAATGTTGTTCTCTCTCTCTCTCTCTGTGTGTGTGTGTGTGTGTGTGTGTGTGTGTGTACACACTCTATGAATTGCCTCTGCCCTGTGTAGGTTGGAGTGTAGTCTGTCAATCAGTGGGTTATCTGTGCACTCAAGCATTCCCAAGAGTCAGACCCTCACCTGTTAAATTGACTCCCCCAGGCCATTTTAGCTGAGAGCTGGGGAAAACACGAAGCAACATACTGCAGATTCACAACAACACCTCCACATAGAAAATGGGTAGCAACCATATTCCGCCTGCTCACCTGCTCAGCCGAGTACAGTCTGCCCAATTGCGGGTGGTTCAACAACAGGGTGCATGGCAAAATGAACACAGGTTTTAGCTGGGAAAACCACACTCGACACCATTCACTCATCTTAATGTCGCAGCAGCTGAACAGATTGCTTTGGTTTCTTGCTGTTTGCGGGACAAGTCTGGCCGGGGACATCTGTTGCGTGTCATTCTCCATGTCCGTCTCCCCTCATTTCCCGTTATTTCTCTGCTGTCATATCTCTCATGAAGGCGCAAAATGCCCACTTGCATTTTCAGCCCATTGAACATTTATTGTCCCTGGCGCCAGTTTTGTTGCATTTTTAGACGGACACAGGAAATCGCTTGGTTCTATTGTTGTGTCTTCAAAGCCAGATAAGAGCTCAGTTCATTCCATCACGCACATTTCCAATGCACATGCTGCCTCGGCCTCGATAAGACGTGTTATACTGCAGTTTCAGTCCGGCTCACAGTGACTGGAAAGGAAATCCATCTCATAAAAAACATTTGGGTGACTTTGGTTATTATCTCCGATGTGTTCTTTATGTTGGCAGTAATGAAGTCTGATGAGTTCTGAGTTTCTTTTGTCAGTGCTTTTGCCAACAGTGATAAATGGTTGCTTGAGTCACTTACACCTATATACCAGTTTGAGGTTGCTCTTTCAATACAATACTCATGGTACCGCAACTTTACAGTGTGAACGTGTGACAGCAGGTTTCCGGCGTAGATCACATTTGTCTCTTATACCCACTTTCTTTCTATACGAAGGCCCTGCTTGTTAGTAAGAGATACAAAGGGGAGGAGAAAATAAGAGGGTGTGAGGGGAATAGATAAATTAGACGGAATTTTAGGATCACTCATTCACAATAGAGAACAATATTTTGGCAATTATCAGTTGTGTTGCACGTTGCCGTTTAAAAGCGGAACACCCTGGTCCCTTTGTACCTAGGCAACAAGAAAAAAAAACGGTGCACTATTCTGAAACATGGCACAGAGCATCAGAAAAATGAACATGCCATGCTTTTGTTCCATCAATATAAAGCCAAATCCTTTTTCATTTTCTTTCATCCGCAACCTTGCAAAAAAGACCCATAACCCTGCTTATTAGAGTCATGAATGCTCATGCTTAATAATGTCCTGTCATTATCTTACAGGAAGTTTAACTGCATATATAGCAATTGATATTTTTCAAATTACTCCAAGGTAAATACATGTAATGGAAAATGAGGATTAATAATGGTGTCTTAATTACATGATAGTTCATGTTTATACCATCAGCAGTAGAAAAAAAATGAAATATATATAACACAGTACAGATTATATACACATCTAACAACTCTAATGTTTAGTATTATTTACAGGAGACCTATTGTGTTTTTTCCTTTTTTTGGTTCCCTTAGTGTTTTATAGTGGTTCATTATAGGTCTAGAAAGTTAAAAAGGTCAAAGTCAGCACCAACAGAAGCTCCTCCCTCCCACAGAAAACACTGCTCCTGAAACACCTTCTCAGTAGTCCCGCCTTTAATTGTCTGACTTTATGACATCACACTATGTCACCATGTCATACATTTGCATCATTTATGCATGGGGATCATTTGGCACAAAGGAATTGCTCTGTTGTTGTTAGTGAGCTGGCTCAGGCATGTGTGGGCTGACCAACCAGAGCAAACTGGGTATTCAGGAGGGGGGATCTTAAAGAGACAGAGGCTACAACAGAGTGTTTTAGACAGAGAGTGAACAAAGTGCAGCAGCACTGGACAGTGTGAGAAAACTGATGTATTTTTTGAGCACTTAAGCATGAACACCTATTCTAATAGTAACCCAAAATAAAATTATGAACAAGAAAAAATAAGCACCATATGTTGTATTTAAAATATACAAAATATCTCTACGCTGTCATTCATTTTTTTTTTTTTACCCAAATTCCATAATCAGTGTGAGGGTGGATAACAGCTCTCATGTATCAAGCTGTTGCAGCCCATATGCTTGCAAATTGCTCACACAGCCAACTCCTTTGTGTGAGAACACTGCCCACATGCCTATCAGAGTGTGTCTTGCGCATTAGTTGCCCATAAGCCTACCTATCCTGTGCATATTGGTCATGGTGACCTACAGTCCTCCCTCCATCCCTTCACCCACGCACACATACATGCACAGAGCCTGTCCACAACTTCTGTGCAACATCCCAGATGTGTTGCTGCCCACCAGCAGGGGAGTGAAGGCTGATCGCGCTGCATGTTAAATTGAAAACAGCCACGTGCCCGACTGCCCACACTCTGAAGAAAGTGGGCAGTCCAGTAGGCGCCGGTATACAGGTATACACAGGTATAGCGCTGTACATGCATGTTTCAATCTTTTTACACACACACACACACATCATTCAGACTGGTGAATAAGCCTGAACACATGCTGCATGATGAACTGTGGTGGCCTTTACAGTAAGAGCCAGTGAGAGAACAGAATGCAAGTACAAAAAAACATCTTTTATTTGGTTATTTTTTCAAATGTCCCAATCTGTTTTTGAGCTACTTCATCTTGTTTCTCTGAAGAATGAATGGCTAGGGCAGCTGTCCAGATAACCTTTGTCTCCTCGCCAACCATGTCCAAGAGATTTAATCTCTCTTCAGACAGGCAGTCTCCCATTAGATTGTGTTACATGTAGACAAAAGATCGCACATCGTGACTTAGGATATTTTAGGTAAACAGAGTTTCTTGTTTAGTTTCCAGTACCTAATAGAATCCTTACATATGTATAGATGAGTGAAGAGTACCATATTTGGACACTTTGTAAGCCTTGCAGGTTTGTTAAGGGTTAAATACTCCCATGAATTCAACAGGCAAGACATATTTTAGTGTAATGCACCCAAGTCTCACACACCTTCTTCAGTAACGAGCTGACCAGTTCTCAAGAATCCCTTCACAACTCCTATTCTCAGTATTCAAATGTGCATTAGGGAACCCTGTCCAACTCGAGACATAGAACGCTGTTGCAAAAATCATCTCGTATGACATTTGTTTTATATTCATGAATCTCTTACACAAGTGATGAATGTATGTGTGCTTAATGATGTTATTTGATTACAACGTATCACAGATGCTGTCATTTTTGCAGATACCCCGCGTTCCGTAAAATCCCAGTCTGCAGAGACTTGCATGCGGAGTGTTTTTGCATTTTGCTCTGTCGCTTTCAATTGTTGCACACACAGCACGAAGATTATGGCTACTTTAACAATGTAGGGATTGGAGAATCCATGAATAGTTAAGTGTCTGGTAAAAAAAAAATAAAAAATGATGTAATGGTGATGTAAGCCACTGAAAGCCGTTAGTCTGAACAGTTTAAACCTGAGCCATTTTTTTGTTTTGTGCTCCAATTCACCTTTTTCAGTCGGATCCTTAAGGTCCTCTTTGTGCTTCCGTAATGGCCGCATATACAACATGGTAAGTGTTTGCTTGTCTGTGTTTGTGTCATGAATGCTTAAGTGCCTTAGCATGGAAATGAATGCAAAACCGTTCAGATCCGCTCGTTCTATATGACGGACCAGGACAAGGGCCTTTGCTATTCACTTTGAATGTCTGTTCAGCACTGATCAGCCTTTCAACTGCTGGAATAAAACATTGCAGATCCCTTGCACAGTAGCCCTGAGCTCCACCATACGTTTGCATACAAGGATCTGAGCCTTAGCGGAGCTGACAATATCACTTCATGAGTCACTGTACGCACAGTGGCAATCCTTTGATCCCCATCATTTTGACTGCTGAATGTGAGACACACACACGTACAGTGAGAGGCAGCTCAGCCCTATCACAGGGGATGCTGCTGCACTGGATAGGAGTGGTGGGAAGTAACAAAATACATTTACTCAAGTGTATATTACACAATACTTTTAGTGCACTGCAATTCCAGGGAAAAAATGACTTTTTTTGGACATTTATGTAATGATGTTAGTTATTTTGCAGATTCAGATCAATAATGAAAAATATGTTTTCAGAATATAGAAGTATTTTAAGTTCAAGAGCGTCAACCTTCAGTAGACTAATCAATTAGTGCATTAATAAAAAAGTAATTGCCAACGATATCGATAATCATCGAAGACTTCACGTTGGACTGGGATGGTTGTTTTCCACTGCTGTATGTACTGTGATTGTAAGTGTTTAAGTATATGCTAGTATAATAGTATATCACTATTCCAGTAGTAATCACCGTCTGGTCAGTAGCCTGTGTCTCACCTCCGCCGCTCATGCAATAAAAGAGAAAACACAGTTTCTGGTATCCCTGCCCACTCTATCCAATCAGGACAGGGGCCTCCATAAAGACGCAGTCCGGTCTGCTCGTGAACATGCAGAGATCAGGATGCTCCTGAAAAAAAAGTGTGGCGACTCAGAGAGGAGAAAAGGGGATTACCATCTGTACCGGAAGTCAACTACGACAGTTACAGTCTTAATCTACAAAATTTGCATCGGATTAGTCATTGATTTCAATCATTAGCTGCAGCCATGACTTTTGCTTAAGTAGAATTCTGAATGCTGGACTGTTGGTTGCAACATTTCCACACAGTGCTATTGCTGCTTTTACTTATGTATTAGATCTGACTACTTCCTCCAGCACAGCTCAATAGAGACAATTAGAACAGGAAGCATTTAGTGATTCATGCAACATTTGACACATCCCAGTGGATCTCCCCATCCCATCCTCCCCCCCCTCTCTCCCACTCTCTCTCTGTTCCCTTTCTTTCAATCAGTCCCTCTGTGCATGTGTATGTCTCTTACAGGCAGATGAGAGTGAGACTCCTCCATCCTGTTCAACTCCATTAAGCAGCTAGTGTGCCTCGGTTCACCACAAATCATAATCTGCTCGTGGTGAGAGGAACTATTCAGCATGAATGGGACTTGACGGCAGAGAGTCACGTTGAGTTTTAGTGAGGGAGTGTTTGTGTGTGCGTGTGGGTGTGTCTTCCTTAGAGAGTGTCAAACTGAATTATTTGCATGGCACATCTAGCACAGGTCATACCTGGACCGGTGTAAGACATGGATCGCTATCAATACCCCGCGGCAGACGCGACATTTCTCAGCACATGGCTGACTGCTTTTTTCAATTTTTTCCACTCCTAACTCGCAACCTCGAGAGCGTCGCAGCTTCCGTCTCACCTCTGCAGGGGATGGGCTGGGGGGGAGGGGGGGTCAGATCAAGACTCCCCCCTTGTGCAGACCGAACAGTGGGACACAGCGAGACTTGTCAGCCACCACTGCAGCACCTTATATTGATGAATCCTGCCCGAATTTGGATGCGACAGACCGACGTGTCACTGCAGCAAATAGCTATTCCCCACATCTCTCAAGTCAACAAGATGGATCTATTGCTGTGCGGCTTCAGTCACAAGTGTTCATGTGGTTTCTCTGTTTTTGGAGGCTTATCGCGGGATTTTTGTTGCTGCCACCAAGAATTGAAAGAGATTGACAGAGAGGGTAAAAAATGTGCACAAGAAAGGCAGCGAGGGAAACACAGAAGCAGGAGAATGGATGTTGTGGCTGCTGCCTGCTCTCTCGTTCCCTCTTCCACCCTCTCGCAGGCCATTATTAGCATGCATGAGTCTTCCGTTCCTCGGTGCTCTTGGGAAGGCTCTCACCCAGCCGGTTCATATTTAGTCTCCTGAATGAAACATTCATAGCTCAGGTATGTGGTCTTAAAAACAATGAGTGCTGCTGCTTCAGAGAGGCCTGCATCAATCACAAGCCCGGAGAAGTCATGCATGAGATAAAAAACAAGCGTCCTTGTCAAAGCAATTTGGGCTCACCCCGGGGGTGGTGTGGGGGTCATGGACACAGGGGTCCCCCACAGTGGGATCCGGAGGAACTAACAACATCATTTGCATTTTCAGGGGCCACCCATGTCTCACTGGGATTATTCCTTTTTGCCTTTGAGCCGGTTTATCTCTTAAACACACAGAGCCATACAGTACTGCAGCTTCATGTGAGCGCTGCCGGGTTTATTTTCAGACTTCAGCCTCCCTCGGTTGTGTAACCTACCTCTCAGCCCCCGCTATTTTTCTAAACACATTAGCGCTGAATTATGGGTATGCATCATGTAATTATTGAAGAAATGCCCACAGAAAAAAAGTCTCTCCCTAGAGAGGCAAACTGCTGTTATTGTTGTTATTATTATCATCATTAGAGCGATCAGCTTGTCTGCAGAATAAATATTCCGGCTCTCAACTGTGGGACAATTGCTGATTAATCCAGTTCAAACAAGGGCTTGCATTTTGTGCACCAAGAACGAGCACAAAGAGTTCCTCCGCTCAGAAGCCTCCTCTGTCTCACACCACATCGGCCTTCTCCCTCTCTCGCGCTGCTGAATCCCTAATTAAACCACTAACAGGAGGAAAAGGGAGCACCCTGAGATGCTCCTGACCCACCCAGAGATAAACCTCTAGGGGAGACTAACGAGAGCCTCCCTCTGTCTCTCTCTACTCGTCATCTCCCCTGCTGCTCTCACTTGCAGTTGGACTTCCAACTATTTGCTTTGATTATATTAAATTGTACATTTCCAATTTGCGGCCCAATTGAGACCCCGTCAGACCCCCTGCCTCTTCAGATTTCGCACCCCTGTGGGTTTCCTTGCACGGGCGGGAAGAAGCTGCACACGGGGAAACGTGCAGAGTGGATACATGCTGATACTGGCGCTTTCGGAAAGTGGTGAGCAGTAGCCGACGACACACGGCACACGCGTCCTTTCAACCTCGCTCAATCTCTTTCGCTTTTGAAATATCGCAGACAGCTGCCACGTATTTTAGCATGTAGTCCAGGTGCTGTTTGGTTGTCTAAGGGCTCCCCAGTGCTGGAGAGAAGAAAGAGCCTCAAGGTCTCCTCTGCCAATAAAGAAAGGAAAACAGATGAAAAAGGAAAAAGGAAATTAGAAACAGTCTGCTCAGTCACACAAGCGCGCTGGCAATTGCCGTGTCCCAGAAGAAAACACGCGTTCTCCAAATTGTTTGGCTTAAAAACACAATGTTGAACAAAGTGAAGTAAAACAGGGGTTATATTATACGTACTTGAAATCGTTTGGTGGAGTGCCAGCTGCTGTATGCAGCACAGCTCTGTTTCCAATGGAAATGTGTTCCAAATGAGTGCCAGTGCTCAGCTTCAGTCAGGGCGGAGGGTTAGGACAATGTAAAAATAGAGTCGGCAGTCAGCAGAATTCACTCAAATGTGGATATCAGGTTTGGATTTTTTTCAAGTCTGTCTTAATATAACCTGCATGTTGAGGGAGTGCGGGGGTGCTGTAATTAGTCCTCTGCTCGTGCAGCGATCCCTCTCCATGTGACCGGTTACCTTCAAAATTGCTGCTTTTCTATCATCAAATGAACTCTGTGTGTTTTCCTCGGGCAGTGCTTTGTTTCTTGACTACCAGAATAACGAGTCCAGAACACACAACAGACAACATAAGCATTTTGTTGAATGACTTTTTGTTTACTATTTACCTATTTAGAAAAATCCCAAACAGCTGAAACAGCATTTTCAGTTTCCACTTGCACTTCCATGATTAAGGCAACAGGAATGAATATTCATTTGTAAAAAATGTCATGTTTTTGAATGATTTTTTTTTATTATTCCTCAGAGATCAAGACAAGAATCTACAGGTCTTTAGTTTCCTGATTATTTCAATACTTTTTTTTAGACATAGAATCAACTCAGGAAAGTTAGGCCTTTGTGGTATGACGTGCTGAGTGCTGCCATTACGTCTCTCCGTTATTTAAACACCACGTCCCCTGAGATGTTTGGAATTTACGGCATTTAGCAAAACCTTCCTCGCGGACTTTTCTCCTTTTGCTGTGCTGCCTCTCTCCAGTCATACATTTTCTCTTTCTCTCTCGGGCTGTCCGTTTCTTCGGCCACTTGCCCTCCACGCACTGACTCAGAGTTGTGTTGATGTGCGCGTGCGACTAATTTGCGTGATGACACGCAGAGGTCATACCATCAGCTAAAGAGCAGGCAGCAAGGGTGACGCGTTACACTTCTGGGGGACTGTGGCTGCCCTGTGTTGTTCTCTCTTTGGTTTTTTTATTCAGCTTTTAACACTGGACTGGATTGTGCCCCTAATCTATTACTGTCCGATCTGGAGGGACCTGTCTAGTATAGTTTTATTTTTTATTTTTATTTTTTCTGTAAATTTGGTAGGTTCAAAACCACAGTAACTGATTTCCTTGCCACTTGGGAGCAGTGGAAGCAAAAAAAAACACAGTGCAGACATTTGGTCACGGGTTAAGTTCTTTTTCCAATATCTTTTTTGCCTAAATCTAGTTGAAGGAGTAGGGGTCAGACAGGAGATGTGGAGAGAACGAAGAGCGAACCATTGATATTGCAGTTATGTGTTACGCACCTACACATCCTGCAAACACAGAAACATTAGCATTCATTTTGAGTTGTGTGTCTGGCCATCTGGCGAATGTAAGCCCAATAAGAAAACCTCCTCAGAAAAAAAAGCTCAGTTTTTGGTCACCAGCGAATCCATAGGGAAATGGCTGGCTCATAACTGCTTCACTAATAACTTAACTGAAAGAAAGAAATAACTTTAATAATAATATTTTTTTTTTTAAAAAAAAAGCTCAATTACACCCCTGGAAGTGTATACCTTTATGTAGGAAGGGTTTGAGTCCAAAAATTTAGTTTTTTCTTGAAAATAACATCAGTCTTTGCCAGCAGAAGCCTTCATATGACAGCATAGTAGCTAGTCAAAATGTTTTTTGTTTTTTTCTACTCGCTCACACGATCTCGACAGGCGCATGTGGTGAGGTGCAGTCCTGTGTGGATGTGGTGCGCGCTCATTGAAAAATGCATTACTGGGGATTGAAATAATGGTTGTTGGCAACATGTTAATGACCCCCACAGACACTGCTGCTTTCCACGGGAGCCCAGACCCCTGCCTGATCCCACGTGGCTGCCACATAATTAGAGCCCTGCATGTAGAGACATGAAATACACAGACAGTATTACAAGTGTATACAAGTGAACAGCTCAGTGAATCAATAGGATGTGAGCATTTGTAATATTTCAAGTTTCTCTGGTTCAAACTCAAACATTTCTTTGGTGGGTGGGGCTGCAGGGGTTGATGTTTCATGTATTTTCAAAAACCCTGCGTCCTGCGTGTTTACAATGTAGTTTGTAGGTGGAATCATTACGGCAGCTGTGACTTTCTCAACATGAGGGAACTGTCTTTGGATAGACTCGACTAAATAATGCATTACCTTTGGCCAGCAAAATCATTAATATGCATGTTTTCGCATACACAGCATATGTCAAAAATAAATACACCCACATGCGTTGGCTGTTATTTCCAGAGCCTGAAAAGACAAAATCTTAGTCAGCATCATTGACCGCTGCTATTTTCTCGTCTCCATGCGGGCTGCATTTGTGATGCAGGCGGATGTCACCTTCGAACGAGTGTGGGCGCCCGAGTGTGGGTGTTATTGAAAGAGAAGGGAGAGAGAGAAGCAGACGGTGGGTCCAGTTGTGACAAAAGTGAGTCAGGCGGTGGAAACGGGGCAGGTTGCCGCCTCCCTTCCTGCCTCCCTTCCTGCCTTCCTCCTCCTCCTCCTCCCTCCCTCCCTCCCTCTCTTTCTCTCTCTCTCTCTCTCTCTCTCTCTGTTACTCTGTGGGGATTTAGTTATTGTGTATTTTCTCTCCTGTTTGGCAGGTAGTTTTTGCCTGATAAATGAGCAGCATTTGAATCGAACAAAGAGAGCAGAGGAAATTGCATTCAACAGTAAAAAAGTTTCTTTAACCTTCCCCTCTCTCTCCACCCTCACTCCTTTATTTTTCTTTGTTTTGTTTTTTTTGCCTTCTTCACTTAGAGCAGGGTAGGTGACAGTGTTTGGTTGTGCCGCTACGGCAGGTAAAACAGAGTTGGGGGGGCATCTTTATGTCTGGCAAAATGGAAATGTTGAGAACTGGCACTCACGTACTGTACCTGCTCTCAATAGAAGAAAGCTGTAAAAAGCCCTGTTCCTACCAGTGCCAGCAGCGGGCTCATTTTCTCACTGAGACGAAGAAAAAAAGAAATGTCTTTCAACCTGCATCCGCTCCTCTACGCTGAGAACAAGGGAAGCTTTCAGTCTAAGTGGAGTATTCAGGAGAAAGAGCGAGTGAGTGAGAGAGAGAAACGGGGAGGAGGAGGAGGGAAAGCGAACGAGGCAGCGAGCTTGGTTTCGGGAGCCATTTCATCAGTCATTGTGTTGTGAGACGGTCCCATTGCTTGGGCTCAGTGATGCCAACTGTTCAGAGGAAAGCGTCCTGCTGAGTGCTGTCTATGGCTGCCACTTTGAGAAGATTTGACGCAACATAAAGTGGGCAGTTTTACATAATGCTAACCTCATTTTTGTGCTGGGGAAAACTTCTCAGCTCTATATTGAAGTCAAACCCTGAAGAAAAGCAGCCACTTATAGCCATTTGGACCTAATTGTTCTTTTTATATAGGTACACTGTCAAACCTGCCACGTGATGCACTCCGGTTTAAACATGGGACATTGTGATTGAAAATCTGTTTCCACCACAACAGGTCACCTCCCATAGTGAAAATTATGTTTTGAATAACAACTCAAGCATTCCGACTGCGTTGTGACCCTGCGTCCTTTGTATAGTATGTGAGCACTTCTCGCTCTAGATTTCCCTATTCTTATTTAATCACCACTCAGTTCTCTGCAAGAAGGAGAAGGCTGGGGCTGATGTAAGTTGTTATCGAATATCGCAGAATGTGCAGGCATATGCAGTATTTTTCAAAATAACAAATACTGAATAGCCGTTGTGTGATTTGTGGGCTTTTATTTTGAAAAGACAATGCATGTGTGCTAATTTCCCGAGTGAAAGGCAGATTTCTTTGCCGCTAAATCCTATCCCTGTAAGATGGCCCCTAAGTCAGAACTGAAAAAGGTCGCCAAGCGAGACCTCCATGCAAATCGACCACACCGACAAACAGCAGTGTTTCAAAACCAAAAAAAAAAGAAAGAAATGGAAAGCATTCCTGAAAAGGTTAGACGGGGCCCCGTCCGCTCGTCTCTGACTCGTCCTTTTTCAAGGTGAGCTCCCCAGTGCCATCATAATTGAAAATTAAGTATTTGCCGCGGTATAATTAAATGGTGACTTTTGAACTCAAATGAGACCTCAGATGCATATTAAGAGATTAGTGGGGCTCGGATCTGTCCGCACACACACACACACACACACACGCATGCAGACACGGACAGTGCGCACACTTGCAATGACAAGGTAGCAAACGGTGACAGCTTAATTATCACCCTGCCTGAGTCGTTAAAGCACAGCCTCCTACATCACCTTTCGATTTCTACAGCCCATAAGTTCAGGAATATCCCATTTATTTTTAATTAATATCACATGGCACCATAAAGGTGGTGGTAATGACGAGGGAGAGGGCTTGATGGCTCCTGGGGGAACATTCGGGGGGATCACTGTGTGAACTTTGAGTTTTCAGGGAGGAGGAATCAAAAAGTTGTTCCTCTCATGGAAGAGATATCTATAAATAAGACTCCACCATGGATATTTCTCACAAGCTTTCATCCAGTAGACGCGTACAAAGGGTTCCTGCACAGCAGCTTAATTGAAACAGATTAGTCAGGGTAACTTGTGGACCATCTTTTGAAAGTGCTGCTCACCATGTAATATTATTTTCATTTACTGACCGCTTGCTACCTAATGTCTCAATTCCAATCACCCGACTCCGCTGAAAACTGTGAAATACTATTATTACTTGCGCTATTATGGATTCCTAATGAGTCATAAATTAAAGCGGAGGATACTTTGATATGTGGAACAGAGAGAAAAATGCCGAAAGGCTTTTTCCCATTTCAACAAATGGAATCATCAATGGAGTTTGGTTATTATAAATCTTTTAGGAACATTAATATAAATATGATTAATGATTATGGATGTAGGCAGAGTTATCCATTAGTTTCATTGGGGTTCACTTCATTTCCCTTCTATGGCCTTCCATTTCATTCTTCTCTTTTAGATCTTGACTGGCCAAGGAAAGTTTTGCAAAGATCACACACAAAATAAATATCGTGGCAGAGATGCTCGCTGATTTGTTCTGTTTGTTCTTCTATTGATGCGGTATTTTAAGTCTGCGGGTCACTGACAGATGGACTTCAGTCTCATAATAGCATCACTTAACTGGGATCAGCAGGAAACCATAACACACATCAATCCCTTTACACAAACTGGGAGGGGATTGTTATGCGCGATGCTTTGAGCTCAGCGGTGGTTTAAATTGATTAGCACGCAGTGTCTCCTGCTTAGCCAGAGAGGAGGTCCGCATTTTAAAAAAAATCACAACAGCTCTTAATCTCAACTCAGAATGGGGGCAGAGCGCAGGCAATCAATAGTATTAGAACGTAGTTCATACTCCCACTTATCTTGTTCTAATTCTGTGATTTAAGAGCAGGGAGAAGAGAGCGAGAAGAATGGGAAACTTGAAAGGACTCAGTGCACAATTCAAGCCAAGTGTCAGCAGGCTATAACGGTGCTGTCTGGAAATGTGTTTCAGTCCACCGCAACTCAGGGAACCCGTAGTGCAGCACAAGACCAGTCGTCCAGAAGAACGTCCCAGCTGACTTCTGCCAGAGACTGAGTGAAATCTTTTGATATCGACTGGATTTTGGACTTAAGTGTTTCTCCCGCGGCTCGGCCTTATTCACTGACTGCACAGGAAATATTTCAATGACATATTACGCTTCATTTTGTATCTCTCGCCTCTGTCCACTGCTGTATATAACCGCCTGCGCGCCAGGGATAAATCACTTCCCAGCCAGCTTATTACATGAAATGAAGGAATTCATCATGGTGACAGTTGGCCGTTGCGAGGCGTTCGCTGTGATTTATCTGGGAGAAATTGATTGATTCATTAACACTGAGTGAACAGTGCTTTTGCTTGTGGGGGCAGCGCGGCGCACCTTGCCGCATGCCGCCGTGCGCGTTGAAGGAGCACGTCTCCAGTACGGAGGTCTTAGGCGGGCGTCCCCCTGTAGCGGCAGACGGGGGGGCTCTTATGTCGCCAGCTCAGCTCATTACCTGGCCAGCGTAGTCAGTGGCCCAGAGCAGAGAAGGCACTTTGTGGCGAAGAACAGAGAGTTCCTAATTAATTCATCCATATGCCTTCCAACATAATGGAGAATGGCATCTGATATGACAAGGCACTCTGATTTAAGTTTTTTTACTCAGCAACACTGCAAAGTAGAGTGCACAGTGCCTTAATTGTATTTTTCTGAGTCCTATACTGAATATTATATGACTGTTATGAACGCCCTTTAGGGTAGAGCGCAGTATATACACTAATCAATAGTCTGAAGCTTTACTTGACTGAGTCGAGACATTTCTATGCCGTTAACTTTCCATGTGCCCTTCAAGGGTCTGTGTGTGCGCTTTCATGAGAAAACTCTGTGTCATTTCCAAGGCTGCAGTGTGCCTAAAGTGCATGACAAGACTGATGTGTTTAACAGTGTCTGAGGAGAGAGTTGACGGGTGACTTTATGATGGCAAATTTCAGGGTTTTTTTAACCCTCCCTGTTGTCTCAGCTCATTATGTCAGTGCTGCGGGAAGCGCGAGTCTCTCCTTCTGTTTAATTGCATTAGTGCGGAAAATCTAATGGTTTCCCTGAAGTTTTGATCTGAGCTAGTGATACTGATTAAAGAGTTTTTCAGGGGCCTTCTTTGCAGCCAGATTGTGCATCAGTAGTCGTGTGATTGAAAGCGTTCAGGTGTTCCAGCAGGGCTGACCCACATTCCTGTTTATCTTCCTGCAAAGAGGAGCAAGTAAATAGCGAGGAAAAGTTTCGCTAAACTGTGTCCTTTAAGAAAAGTTTTAGGTAAGTGTTGAGACAAGGTCAGGGAGGGACCTAGTCTTGATGAAGAAAGGAGAAAACAGGCATGAGTTATATGAGGAGACACAACAGTATGGCAAGCTTGCTGGCTGCAACCTGTTCCATCTGTCTTTTCATCCCACTTCCTGTTCCTCCGTCTCTTTTCATCCTTTTCATCTGCTGCTCTCACAGAGCTGCAGGATTATTGCCATTATAGATTCATCTATTGATTCATTTTAGGATCAACTAATAAATCACCCAATTGATTGCATGTTAAAGCTATAACATTAAAAAAGAATGATGACACATTTTTATAGATACTTGATTTAAAAATGATATTCCAGCAACTTCACATTTACATTTGTCAGCCATGTTTGGTGCTTTAAGCCATGTCATAGCAGTTAGATATGGCAGTGGCAGTCTGTCCAACACTCTCTGTTGGATGGACTGACTACGCACAGACATTCATGGTCTCCACAGGATGAGCTGTCATCACTTTCCTGACCATTACATCTTTCATGTAGCGCCATCAGCAGGTCGAAATTTTGAATTCGTCAGACAATTTGGGTCACAAACAAATCAAAGCAAAACTGATGAATTTTCCCTCAGCCTCAGCTGGCTCATCGCTCTGAAACAGCTGTGACAATCACAGGGAAGTGTCACAGCAATGGCACAACAAATGAAGAGACAGTTCTTCAAGAAATAATATCGTTGTCGGGATGAAGCAGAGCAGCACAGCGTGAACACACACGACTACTGATCCGCAGCCAGATGCTTAACTTCATTTTCGCATCTATGACTAAAAAATAGTAATAGATTAACAAAGACAATAAATTAAATGTTTAATGTTTAATAAATTTTCAACATGGTTGGGAACTAATTGTCCATCCATTAACTCATTGATTAATCAGGTAATCCCTGCAGCTCCATATAACATACGCCCGCAACAGTGCATTGCACCAAAATATAACACAGTTAAAACAGATTTCAAGGTCAGACAAAGAAAAAACAAAAGATCAGGTCATTACCTCATCACACTCGTTACTTACTTGACTTACCTTGTTATGCATTTCTCAATAAGAAACTCTAGTTTATTACAACCTGAGTCTAATATTCATTGCTTTGGTCATCATTCTGGTGTGGTTTTCAATGCTGGCATGTATATTGTCTGAAACGAGGTAGGGCTCCCTTGAAAAAGAGATTTAGTGATTTGAACAGGACATCTTTAAATACAGGTTTTATAATATTAATACGTTTTATTTGGCCATAACATTGGCCATGTATTTGTCAGTAATTGCCAAACACAGGGACGTCATTACAACATTACAACAAAGCAAGACAAGGACAGAAGCGCACTGTTACCAATAGAAATGAGTCCAATATGAAAATTGGACCGATACGATCCAGATAATAAGAAACCAGAATTGAATTTAAGCCACTGATTGAATATCAGTGTTTGTCAGCTCGTTCATTCCTCCCAAAGGCTCATGTTTAAAAGATGCAGCTGTGCTGCGTCGGTACTGTACGTTCAGAGTGAGACCCTCTGGGGTTGGAGAGTACATCACAATCTGCATCTCGCACTGTTCCTCCGTCTAATCGGAGCCCTCCAGCTGATGCCAGCAGAGGTGCGCAGGCCTGAGAGGGCGTGCCGGGCCCCGCTCGTGACATCAACAAAAAGCTTCACAATTCTCAGGAGGCCACACGCCAAATTTGAAGGTGATTAATTAAATTCCAAAGAGAGCAGGCGGGTCTGAAGACATTTCTACTTTCAATAGCGTTGGCATCAGCCTCAGACGCCGCAACCATGAGAATGAAAGATAGGAGACCTTTAAAACACATTTAAACAAGCTGCCTTTGTGTGCAGCTGAATGAGTCGGCCTGCTCTAAAACACACAGCCGTTTGCTGTTACAAAATGCCATCAGTTGTGAAAATGGATAAATAATAGAGCTCATCCAGAAAAGTCCGCGGTGATCAACATAGGAATGTCAAAGTACAGTAACTACTGGGGATTTACTCTCCTCTCGATCAACCATCTGTTGCTGAGCCTTGAGAGCTGCACTCTAATTTAATTTGCGCGTGAGAAACAGCTGGCAAGTATTGTTATTGCATTTTCTTCCGTTTAGAGTGCATAGGTGTTGACAGATCAGAGCAATAATGTGAAAATGAATGTACAAATTACCCCGTGATGAAATTAATCAAAAACACACTCCTTTGCAACAGTGTCAAGCAAAAGACAACCAGTACAACTCCATTAGCTGCCATTTAGAAATATTTACCTGCGCCCCCGCTGAATACCTCCTTTGTATGATATCCTTAATTGCAATGATTACCGCAACAAGCGCTATTTAAGAGCTATTTTGAAAGTTTAATTTGTGTGTGCGCGTGTACATTCATAACACACATTGATTCTATCCCCTCCCCTTACTGCATGATCTCCATCGTGGCCTGCATGCGTCACATCCCGATATCGATGTTTTTTTTTTCGTTTTTTTTAGGGCAGAGGTGCAGTCTTATTGCAACAGCTGCCAGCCAGTGGGGCCACTGAGCCCCGATGACCTCTGGCCAGTGACCCGGGGTAATGAGAGCCCTACATGGTGCGATCGGTCCGCTGTGAACACGTCACAGCTCAGTCCGGTCAGATGCTACACATCCACCGTTTGAGATGTCTCTAATGAGAGAGAGATGTGAGAACAGCAGAAGGCAGGCAGTGAGGAAAGTGAAATGGAGACATTCGAAGACAAGTATAGAGTGAAGGATAGCATCGGACTTAGTTTGTGTGCGTGTGTGTGTGTGCGCGTGTGTGTGCGTGTGTGTGTGCGTGTGTGTGTGTACGTGTGTGAGACACAGAGAGGAGTTGATGAGTCTCTAACAAGCAGCTTCATCAGAGTGAGGAATGAGCTGCCAAGCAGGATCTTTCTTTTGACCTACCTTGGAGGGAGCGATGGATGGATGAATGGATGGACAGATGGGTGGATGGATGGATGGATAGACGGATGGATGGAGGGAGACAGAACAGAGAGAGATAGGGAGAGCCGGTGCTGAAGTGCTTTGCAGAGGCTCCTTTCTTCATTGCCTGTCAAGGCAGCTCGTCCGTCTGCCTGGAGACAATCACTTATCTCGCAGCTCTGATCCCACAGTCACGACTTGGAGCACCGCGCAGTACACAGGCAATGACCAGGGAAATGATGCAGCGCATATGATGGATAAAGAGGGGACAAGCGGTGGCTGCTGCTTTTGGCACCTTCCCAGCCATATCTCATCCCCAGTTGATGGGTTAAGGAGCGGAGAAAGGAGAAAGGGATGGGGGGCATATTTGATCGTACAATCTGTGGATGAAAGGCAGAAATCAGCATGGAGAAGTCGTTAATGTGGACCTTTATGTACCTGAAAATTGTGTTTAACCTTATTTCTCCCCTGGATAAAATATTCACTAAATGTCAACACAATTCCCTTTTTCCAATATATTTATTTTTCTTTGAAGGGAGATTTTCTCCGGCTGTTTCCTCCATCTCTCCCTCTCTCTATATATCTGTCTCTCTCTCTCTCTCCCGCTCCATCATGGAGCTCAGTGCATCGCTTCTTGCATTAGTATGCACACTGAGTGCAGTCACACTTTGATGTGCAGCCACATGATTTCACAGTCCACCCTGGTGGCACAGATCAAATTTACAGGTATGTAGAGGCAAGACTGATGAGGAGATTCAGCTTTTCATTTCATTTCTGCTTAAGGCTCTCACAGTTACGAGACAATATAACGCCCAAGGTACACGAACTCTATGTGGATATTGGGTGCTTGTGTTGATACAAGGCTCTAAAAATTCAATCATTTGGTCGTTTTGTCGCCATGATTTAAACTCACAGGAGAGTTTCAGCAGAAAAGTGCTTGTGTGACTGAACTTGTGGACTTTTTTCTAACGTTTAATTAATTCTTTCTCTTTGTTTCGTCGCGTGTAAGTCTGCATATATAAGAAAGAATGACCTTGAGAATCAGCGTGGGCCCGAGTTCAACGTCCTGATTCTAATCTTTGTAATTAATGGCTACAAGAGCCTGTGTCATTCATTACCGCTGATATTTAATCTCGTAGATGGGGGATAGTTTCTCTGACTGAATCAAGGCATATTTCAATCGCTGATTGATTCCTTTTTCTGCAGAGGATGGCTATGGAAGATGAAGTAATCACTCTCAGTCAAAAAAGAAAAGAGCGAAAGCTAGGCCTTTTTCTTTTCACGGAGCTCCAGCATTCAGCCAGTCAATTCTAGCGTGCTCCCAGTGTTAGGCCGTTTGATGAGAAGCCAGCAGGAAGCTCGAAAATGTTTGATTGCAATATTATGTGTGCACACAGAGAAAACATGGCATTCTTATAAAAGCACGCTTTAATAAACACTATTGATCCAAAAGTGGTGAAAGTTTGTTGTTGTCCTCGTCTCTGCGGGGATGTGCGATGGCAGCATGTTAATGATAAACTCGTCAATCATGTTCATAATGAATCATCTCACATCTCATTGCGGTGGTACGCGGTTCATTTTTCTCTGTTGTGGCCTCAACAATGAAAACAGATGAGACTGAGACTCCTCTCCCACTTGTGTTACCACATCAAGATGTTATCTCCAGCTTAAAAGCTTATCAGGCCGACAGTAATGATATTGAGTGACTGAATTGTGTGTTTTGATGGATATCGCTGTGAGTAATCTGATGCCAAATTGTGTTCCAGTTCTCATAATGTTCCGATTTTAGAGTCTGCAAATAACCGCGCTCCCCTTCTCCTCTCATCCGTACCCCCTCCGATTCTGCCCCCCTCCGCTCCCACCCTCCACTCCCGTCTCGCTTTTAGTCATTTGTCATAGCTGTGATTCTTTCCCACAGGTACAGAAGTAGGTTGAAAACCCATTTCGGTGCTCCGTGACACAAAATAGATTATCATTGTCCGATGTCTATTTGCCCCCTAGTTAATCTGTTGCACATTGTGTGCTGTGCTGTATTTTCAATAGTCTCCATTATGCTCTCTGAACCTGTTTCTAAAGGTACCTGCAATGCCTTATGAGGAGGATAATTAGCTTCTACGGTAAAGAAAACACCACGGAGGATGGTGAAAAATTAATGGTGAATACTTCTTTCAACAGATCATTTTTACACACAATCGTGGCTCCAATTAAATTTAATTACGTGTTGAGGTCGTATGGAAAGGGTTTGGTTTCTTTGCGGGGCAGCTTAAGACCAGGTGGTGCCGAAAAATAACTTGTTTGCACAACGTGTAGTTCAGAAACATTGGAAGGCCAAAGTGTTTGAACGTGATCTGAATGGCCACACTCAAAAGCGGGGTGAAAAGAGTTTGAATACGTAGACAACCGACCCCGTTCACTTGCTGGCCATTTTCCGCTGACGTCAGCTCAGGGTGGAAAGCTTGACGGCTGGGATAATCTCATGCTGCCGTGTTGCAGGTTGCAGGTCGTAAACGTACGGAATCTGACAAATTGTTGTCGTTTCATCACTGACTTTTACTAAGGCAAAGTGTCTGATGGTATCTCATAGTATATAATGTAAATCATATTGGAAAGTACTGCAAGAGCTACAGATTTCTATTCTTAAAAAGTCCACCGATGAAATTAGAAGACCCGATGACAAATGACCGTTGTCTTAGATAAATAACCCCTGTGCCCTTTGATTGATCCACAGATTCATCTAATGAGGGGGGGGGAATGTGAAAGGCGGGCTTGAAAAACTTCAGCCGCCCGCTCACCTTAAATAGAACTTCTTCAGTCGTGACGAATCGCAGCTTTTTATGACAGCCTCACGCTCCTGTCCTCTTCTTAGTCCGCACACACTCTTGTCCTTGTTGCTATCAAGAGCAAGGTCAGCTGCTAAATGCCACATCTGACATCATTACTCCGCATTGTCAAACAGGAGCGAAGTGTTTAGCACATTGATTTTTCCCGGGAATGTGATCAATGTGCCACCATACAATTATCATCTTGTGAATGCGTCATTTAAAAGCCAATATCCGTTTTAATAAGGTACTTAGTGGGAAACTCTGTCATGTACATGTCAGGCAGTGACACTGGGCCTAAATAGAGGATACAGACGGTGAATCACAGAACATGTGCACGAGCTGTGGGCTGTTGTTAACAGATCTTTTGACACGTCTGTACTCTGTAGGTGTAGTAAGCGAGACAATAAAGCATACTGTGCATGCAGGGACAGGACTGCTTTGGATCAACCAGTTTCAGGGCAAAAATGGGTCCCTTTCTACAGCTTTCAAGCCACATCCAGCCTGGAGATATGTGTGCTGCTGGTGCATTTAAAATGCTGTTTGTGCATGCATATATTTACAGTAAAATGAATGAATTAATGAATACATGAATGAATAAGAGCGAACATTAACAAACATACAGTGGCGTGTAGCCCACTGCCTTAATGCTAACATTGCACATTAAAACATGCAAACATTCCAGTGGGGGGGATTTGAGCCTATTAACATTTATTGCATATGGGGCCCAGTAATGCAAAACCATGCAGCGCCCTGATTGCTCGGCTTCACAGAAAGTGAGCAGATTACTTCCACAGCAAAGTGCCATTTTCTCTACATACACTACTCTGGGAATTTTTGGACACATCCATAATTTGATGTTAAGTGCCTGCTGATGCATTATGCATATTCGTAATGCATTGTGTGTGATCGAGGCGGACCTCGCCTGAGCCTGAAACGGCACGCCGCTCCAGACCACACACGCAGAAGCCGCGGCATGGCGTGTTTGCTGGTTGAGACAGCCGCCAACACTGCATCACACCTCGCCTGATGTGTCATTCTGTGTCGCACAATATTCAAAGTAGACCTTCGACCAGACAGATGCTCTGATGTGTCCGACCTGACAATACTACAACGTATTTCCTAGCTTTATTTTTAGCCATTCTCAGAACTTTTTTT
>CAEMYA010000540.1:74526-104506 GCA_903131615.1 Diplodus sargus | reverse complement strand
TGTACAAAAATGTATTTATGGCTGTCTATGAATGTCAAGCTTTTGATCTAATTTCTGCTTTGTTCACTAATTTTTATTCCATAAAGTGCGTGCAGCTACATTTTGAAGTTTCAATAAAATCTGATAAATATGAAGCTGACTTCCAGCAATGGAATGGAATTATTCAGAGGTTATCCAGAGGTTCCTAAGCAAAAAGGATACATGTGATTTAAAAGACAACAATGCCATCTAGTGGCGACTTGTATCACTCACTGCATGTAGGAAGCCCAAATTGCCTGAGGTAAAACTTGCTGCATGTTTCCAGTGGTCTTCGCGTGTAAAATAGCGCTACCGACTGATCGTTTTCTGTGGGAGAATTACAGGGACCATTCTCGACCACCCCGATGAATTTCATTTCCATAAGTGTTATGGTGTGTGCACAGTGCCAAATATAAAATTAAACTGAAGATTAGTTAAGAAAAATGTTAAATTTAGAGAAAAATATTATAGTATTAGTGAAGAATGTCTAAATTCTGTCTTAATCCAAGCAGGTTTATCTTAAACAAGGCTTACTTCATCTTAAGACTAAACCTTAAAACCTAAAGCCTGTCCTTATTTTTATACATCTTACAGAAATCACAACTAGAATGACTTATAGGCAGTGTTGGGCACGTTACTTTTAAAAAGTAATTAGCCATAGTTACTCCTCCTAAAATGTAACTGAGTTAGTAACACAATTACTCCACTGTAAAAGTAATTAGTTACCAGGAAAAATAACTATTGCATTACTTTTATTTCTTCCCCCTTTTGAGCTCGGCAGTCATTTTAGCGTACTCGGCATCTACATATGTATTTAGAAAATGTCTTTCTGCATGGCGGATTGTCACCTGCTCTCCCCGATATTTTGCCAATGAGGCTCAGAAGGAGTCTGAGTCAACAAACGGGAGAACGTTCTCAACAACATACCTGCCTATCACTGAATTCAATTCAGTCTGTGTCACAAGTTATTGTGAAGCTGTTAGCGGAGCTCACGTTAGAGTCGGAGCAGACAGCGTCCAAACGGCTCTGAAAGCTTCCAACACAGCAGAACACACCGCACAGAAATGTTCCCGACCTCGTCCGAGTCGCTCCAAAGGCTTCAGACGTCCAACGGTTGGGCCGGTGTGTTGCTTCCTTCAGCCACACCTGGACTGCTATCATCATCAACAGCGTCAGCAACGGAGTGTTTGGGAAGTGTTATTTTTTTAGAAGCGTGTGCTGCTGAGAGATGCTTCATTAGATCAGAGTTGCTTACAACGGACGTAGACAAAGGAGATTAAAGTGGTGTCTGTACTTCCACTTTGAAAATGTTAACTTGCCCTCCGGACTCGCCTTGCTGCAGTTCACCTCTGCTAGTTTCTGTGTGTTAGGCTGCTGTGCGCTTGTGTGTAAACTGAACATTGCCACTGATTGGCTTACGAACTCTCACTCAACGTTAGAGAGCCAATCACCAACAGCTTCAATGATCAGCTTCAGTTTGTAGCGCACCACATTTAACAGTCGGTAACGGTAACGGCGTTGCGATGGAAATAGTAATTAGTTAGAATAAACAGCATTTCTAACTGCGTTTTTTTTTTTTTTCAGTAACGGGTGATCTAACGTCGTTATTCCCATCACTGCTTATAAGAGCGTTCAACATTTCGGACTGATAAAAGATATCTTTGTGATAGATTCCTCTTTAGTTGCTTTTGAGTACCAGCATTATGATACACTGAATCTGAGTCCAGAGTTGTTGGCATTTGAGGTGGCAGTTCCCAATGTTGCCCAGGCTACAGAATTTGTAAAAGAATTGACTGCATTTCAAAAGTTTGGTGCAGTCGGTCAAATCGTCTAGGAGGAGTTCAAAAAAGGAGGTTTTTCACTTTTCACGATTTTACGAATGGAAAAAACGCCTGAAATTTTGCACAGGGCCTCAGCAGCCTATGGCGAAGTAATAGCGTCTGTTTCATGTCATTAGACCATACCAATGTGGAGATATGCAACACTTCCTGTTTTGAACCAAATCTGCAGGAAGTTGATATTTAATAACTTGTGTAATGTGTGGCCTATCAAAATTCTTTTATTAACTTTTTGTCAAAAGGATCCACAGATACTACGTGACAAGTTTCATGCAAATCGATGAAATCGCCTGGGAGGAGTTCAAAAAAGTAGGTTTTCAACATTTCGCGACGAAGCGGAAAAAAATGGAGTCGGAAGTCGGCGTGGCCTACAGTACTAGATTCATCAAAATTCACTGAACACGTGGATATAAGGTTTTTGAATATGCGACAAAGTATCTGTGAGTTATTAACCAAAACGCACTTGCCTTTTTAACAGTTAATAACAGCGCCACCTAGTGGTGGAAATTCACAACAATAACAGAGGATCGCAATTTTCGCCAGATGTGTGTTCCAAATTTGGTGAGTTTTCGATTATGTTCAGGCATCAAAAACTGCAGTCGAACTCGGAGCGGAATAATAATAATAATTAAAACTGCAAGCAGTGATGAACGGGCCCTCGCAGTCCACGCGCATCGGCCTGCGGCGCTGTCGTACTGCCCGCTCGCCTGTTACTTGCATGTCACGATGGGAAGAAATCAAACAATGAACGTCATATCATTCGGACTATTTTTGTCTGACTTCCTGTGTCCAGTGGGTGGCGCTATGGATATGACACAGTTTTGATGCACAGTTATATGCAGGGCGATTCCCTCTACATTGCTGAGATATTTGGCGCAGATAGGACATTGTATGGTGAAGTTACGAGGTCTTGATGCTTCATGGTGAAGGATTTAAATGGACCACACCACCACGGCCAGCAGTTACGTCAGGCTCGGGCGCCGTCGGATTCCATGCTTACTTGTTATTTTCATGTGATGCTGAGGAGAAAACAAGCAGTAAACGTTGCGTCAATCGGATGATGTTTGTCTGGCTTCTTGTGTCCAGTGGGTGGCGCTATGGAGATGACTCACTTTTGATGCAGAAATATATTCAGGGCGACTCCCTATACATTCCTGAGAGATTTGGCGCAGATTGGTCATTGCATGGTGAAGTTATGAGGACTTGATGCTTTATGGCGAAGGATTTAAATGGACGGCACCACCACGGCCAGCAGATGTGTCAGGCTGCAACGCCGTCGGATTGCGCGCTCACCTGTCACTTGCATGTCATGCTGTGGAGAAAACAAGCAGTAAACGTCATGTCAATCGGATGATGTTTGTCTGACTCCCTGTGTCCAGTGGGTGGTGCTATGATTATGAAACAGTTTTGATGCACATATATATTTGGGGTGACTCCCTCTACATTCCCTAGAGATTAGGTGCAGAAGGGGAATTGTGTGTTGAAGTTACGAGGACTTGATGCTTTATGGGCGAAGGATTTAAATTGACCACCCCACCATGGCCAACAGGTATGACGCAGGCGAAGGCTTTGAACGGGTTTTCATCTTTAAGGTCTGTGGATGATACTGACTGACTGTGAAGTCTGTTGTGTTAAATCTGTTGGAGAAAGTCATCACAGTGCTGGGATTGGAAATATTTCAAAATGGCAGCCACAATCAAAATGGCCGACTGAGCATTGATGCAGAGACGTATTCAAGGCAACACCGTCTACATGAATGTGCCTCATGGTTTAGATTGGAAAGTGTATGTTGAAGTTACAAAGCCTTGATGCTTCACAGCGACGGAAAAAAATGGTTTCCACCGCCACGCCCACCAAGTATGACGTAGCAGAAAGATTTCCATAAATTTTCATCTTCAGGGCATGAAGATGATGCTGAGTGAATGTGAAGATTAATCTGATGAATCTCCGTACCGAATTTTGTTCATCTATGCGCATGCAGGAGGCGGGACATCACAATAGGGGGCGCTACAGACCGTGCAGGACACGACCACGCCCAATGACAACACAGATCTATTCAGGGCGACTCCCTCTACATTCCTGTGAGATTTGGCCGAGATAGGAAATTGTATGAAGAAGTTATGAGGACTTGATGCTTTACAGCGAAGGATTTGAATTGACTGCTCCACCACGGCCAGGAGGTATGACGTAGGATAAAGATTTCCATAACTTTTCATCTTCAAAGTCAGAGGATGATACTGAGTGACTGTGAAGTCGGTGGTGTTACGTCTGTAGGAGGAGATCATTTAAGTACGAAGATTGGCAATATTTCAAAATGGCGGCCAAAAGCAAAATGGCCGACTTAGTATTGATGCGGAGATGTATTCGGGGAGACAGCCTCTACACTTATGAGCAGTTTGGTGTGGATAGGAAATTGTATGTTGAAGTTATAAAGCCTTGATGCGCGACGGCGAGAGGAAAAAAATTTTTCCACGGCCCCGCCCACTAAAGTTTGGCTCAGCTGAATGATCTTAATACTTTTTGTTCTTCAAGGCATGAAAAAAAAATAACTGAGTTAATTTGAAAACTGTGGTGTTTAAGCTGTAGGACAAGATAATTTTCAAAGTAGGCATGAATTTGTCAAAAAAGCCACCAAATTTCGAAATAGCTGACTTCCTGTTGGACTGAGTATACATCCAAATGGGTTTTTTGTGCGTCTGTTCATGATGAATATGCATACCAATTTTCGTCCTTCTATGTTACAAGCAGGAGGCGGGGCATCACAATAGGGGGCGCTACAGAGCCCACGCGTCACGTCCACGCCCCATGACTACACAGGTCTCATCAGGGCGACTCCTTCTGCATTCCTGAGAGATTTGGCCAAAATAGGACATTGTATGAAGAAGTTATGCGGACACAATGCTTTACGGCGAAGGATTAGAATTGACCGCTCCAATGCGGCCAGCAGGTATGACGCAGGATAAACATTTCCATAACTTTTCATCTTCAAGGTCAGAGGATGCTACTGAGTGACTTTGAAGTCGGTGGTCTTACATCTGTAGGAGGAGATAATTTAAGTACGAAGATTGGCAATATTTCAAAATGGCGGCCAAAAGCAAAATGGCAGACTAAGTATTGATGCTGAGATTTGTTAGGGGAGAAAGCCTCTACAGTTACTAGCAGTTTGGTGTGGATAGGAAATTGTGTGTTGAAGTTATAAAGCCTCGATGCTTGACGGCGAGGGAAAAAAATGGTTTCCACCGCAACGCCCACTAAAGGTTGGCGCAGCTGAATGATTTCCATAACTTTTGTTTTTCAAGGCATGAAGAAAATTACTGAGTTAATTTGAAGACTGTGGTGTTTAAGCTGAAGGACAAGATAATTTTCACAGTAGGCATGAATTGGACAAAAATGCCGCCACACATCAAAATGGCGGACTTCCTGTTGGAGTGACTGTATCGGTCCAAATGGGGTTTTTGTGCGTCTGGTCATGAGGAATCAGCGTACCGATTTTCGTTTGTCTACGCACTTGTGGGAGGCGGGACTGAACATTAGGGGGTGCTACAGAGCCCGCAGGTCACGACCTCGTCCAACTTAAATTATAACATTTTTTCGCTTAATGTGACGTATATTCCAAATTTGGTGAGTTTTGGGGTATGTTCAGGCTTCCTAAACTGCAGTTAAAGCGCAGAATAATAATAATAATAATAAGAATTTTTCCAATTACAATAGGGACCTCACAGGTCGATGACCTGCTCGGGCCCTAATAATTTTTTCAATTACAATAGGGACCTCACAGGTCAATGACAATTTTGGTCAATTTTGGCCGCCATTTTGAAAAAATGCCTATCTTCGTACTTAAATTATCTCCTCCTACAAACGTAACACCACCGACTTCACAGTCACTCAGTATCATCCTCTGACCTCTGACCTGCTGGCCGCGGTGGAGCGGTCAATTCAGATCCTTCTCCGTAAAGCATCAAGTCCTCATAACTTCTTCATACAATTTCCAATCTCTGCCAAATCTCACAGGAATGTAGAGGGAGTCGCCCTGAATAGATCTGTGTTGTCATTGGGTGTGGTCATGTCCTGCACCCTCTGTAGCGCCCCCTATTGTGATGCCCCGCCTCCTGCATGTGCATAGATGCGTTTTTGGCAAATAACTCAAACATTATATGTAGCACATTGTTGAACCTTATATCTACATGTTCCCTGAATACAGCTGAATGCTCTGGTATAGGCCACACCCACGTTTGCGGTAATTTTCCATTCGCAAAATCGTGACAAATGAGAAACCTACTTTTTCAAACTTCTCCGAGACGATTTTACCTATTTGCACCTAACTTTGCATGTAGCATCTGTGGACCCTCCTGACAAAAAGTTATTAAAAGAATTTTGATAGGCCTCACAATACTCAAGTTATTAAATATCAACTTCTTGCAGATTTGGTTCAAAACAGGAAGTGTTGCATATCTCCACATTGGTATGGTCTAATGACATGAAACTGAGGTAAATACTTCGCCATAGGCCGCTGAGGCCCTGTGCTAAATTTAAGGTGATGACCACAAGGTGGCGCTCTTTAAACTGAGCTAACTTATATCTCCACATCCATTCATCGGATTGACACGAAACTTCGTATACTTATTGTCCTTCTGAGGAGAGCTCATGAAGGGTTTACCAATTTGACGGCAGATGGCGCTGTGGTGCCAATTTAATTTTTATAATTGGCACTGTGCCCACACCATAACACTTATGGAAATGAAATTCATAGAGGTGCTATAGAATGGCCCCTGTGACTCACACACCCAAAATGACCAGCAGGTGGCACTATTTTCCATGTGAAAGCGTTTTTTCCATTCGTAAAATCGTGAAAAGTGAAAAACCTGCTTTTTTGAACTCCTCCTAGACGATTTGACCGATTTGCACCAAACTTTGGAAATGCAGTCAATTCTTTTACAAATTCTGTAGCCTGGGCAACATTGGGAACTGCCACCTCAAATGCCAACAACTCTGGACTCAGATTCCGTGTTTCTCAATGCTGGTACTCAAAAGCAACTAAAGAGGAATCTATCACAAAGATATCTTTTATCAGTCCGAAATGTTGAACGCTCTTCAATGGGAATAACAACGTTAGAATAAACGGCATTTCTAACTGCGTTTTTTTTTTTCAGTAACGGGTAATCTAACTAATTACTATTTCCATCGCAACGCCGTTACCGTTACCGACTGTTAAATGTGGCGCATTACAAACTGAAGCTGATCATTGAAGCTGTTATTTTCCTCCGGTGAGGGAGTAGGGAGGGGAGGGACAACCGCGTAAGTGATGATGATTGGCTCTCTAATGTTGAGTGAGAGTTCGTAAGCCAATCATTGGCAATATTCAGTTTACACACGCGCACAGCAGCCTCACACACAGAAACTAGCAGAGGTGAACTGCAGCAAGGCGAGTCCGGAGGGCAAGTTAACATTTTCAAAGTGGAAGTACAGACACCACTTTAATCTCCTTTGTCTACGTCCGTTGTAAGCAACTCTGATCTAATGAAGCATCTCTCAGCAGCACACGCTTCTAAAAAAATAACACTTCCCAAACACTCCGTTGCTGACGCTGTTGATGATGATAGCAGTCCAGGTGTGGCTAAAGGAAGCAACACACCGGCCCAACCGTTGGATGTCTGAAGCATTTGGAGAGACTCGGACGAGGTCGGGAACATTTCTGTGCGGTGTGTTCTGCTGTGTTGGAAGCTTTCAGAGCCGTTTGGACGCTGTCTGCTCCGACTCTAACGTGAGCTCCGCTAACAGCTTCACAATAACTTGTGACACAGACTGAATTGAATTCAATGATAGGCAGGTATGTTGTTGAGAACGTTCTCCCGTTTGTTGACTCAGACTCCTTCTGAGCCTCATTGGCAAAATATCGAGGAGAGCAAGTGACAACCCACCATGCAGAAAGACATTTTCTAAATACATATGTAGATGCCGAGTACGCTAAAATGACTGCCGAGCTCAAAAGGGGGAAGAAATAAAAGTAATGCAATAGTTATTTTTCCTGGTAACTAATTACTTTTACAGTGGAGTAATTGTGTTACTAACTCAGTTACATTTTGGGAGAAGTAACTATGGCTAATTACTTTTTAAATGTAACGTGCCCAACACTGCCTATAAGTCATTCTAGTTGTGATTTCTGTAAGATGTATACAAATAAGGACAGGCTTTAGGTTTTAAGGTTTAGTTTTAAGATGAAGTAAGCCTTGTTCAAGATAAACCTGCTTGGATTAAGACAGAGTTTAGACATTCTTCACTAATACTATAATATTTTTCTCTAAATTTAACATTTTTCTTAACTAATCTTCAGTTTAATTTTATATTTGGCACTGTGCACACACCATAACACTTATGGAAATGAAATTCATAGGGGTGGTCGTGAATGGCCCCTGTAATTCACACACCAAAAATGATCAGTAGGTAGCGCTATTTGACACGTGAAGACCACTGGAAACATGCAGCAAGTTTTACCTCAGGCAATTTGGGCTTCCTACATGCAATGAGTGATACAAGTCGCCACTAGATGGCATTGTTGTCTTTCAAATCACATGTATCCTTTTTGCTTAGGAACCTCTGGATAACCTCTGAATAATTCCATTCCATTGCTGGAAGTCAGCCTCATATTTATCAGATTTTATTGAAACTTCAAAATGTAGCTGCACGCACTTTATGGAATAAAAACTAGCAAACAAAGCAGCAATTAGATCAAAAGCTTGACATTCATAGACAGCCATAAATACATTTTTGTACAAAGGCAAGTGAAGCATTATTTTACACTCATTTATGTGCAGTGATGACAATGTCAGATGTTCATGGCATTTGCAGGTAGCTGTCTCAATTGCACATGACAACATGGCATAATTGATGGGTGATGTTTAGCACCACATAATGGATAAGTCAGTGGTAGTTAGCCACAGCACACAATTTTCAAATAAGCCAAATTGCTAAGAATGCCATTTGCGTGTTGTGTCTGCCCTGTGAATGTGGCAGGCAACAACATGTGTGTAGTTGTGATTCTGCCTGGCTTTTCCGCGATGAACGCAGTGGCTTCACCTGCAATTTGAAACAACTGATTGATTTCTTTGGTTAAATAACACATACCACAGCTACTGCGGGACGCTCGCCAAACCTGCTCACTTGACCGCTGTCCCTTTCCAAAAGAAAGAATCTCATCTCAATCAATACTGATTTGGCCATTTTGCTTTTGGCAACCATTTTGAAATTTTGCCAATCCTCATACTTAAATCATCTCCTTCTACAGATCTGACAGTACAGACTTCACAGTCAGTCAGCATCATCATCTGACCTTGAATATGAAAAGTTATGGAAATCTCTTCCCTACGTCATACCTGCTGCTGATGGCCATGGTGGCGACGGCCATTTAAATTCTTTGCGAGGAAGCATCAAGTCGCCAAATCTCTTGGGAATGGAGAGGGAGTCGCCCTGAACATATCTGTGCATCAAAACTGAGTCGTATCCATAGCGCCACCCACTGGACACAGGAAGTCAGACAAACATCATCCGATTGACATGACGTTTACTGTTTGTTTTCGCCCCAGCATGACATGCAAGTAACACGTGAGTGTGCAATCCGACGGCGTTGCAGCCTGACACATCTGCTGGCCGTGGTGGTGCCGTCCATTTAAATCCTTGGCCATGAAGCATCAAGTCCTCGTAACTTTACCATACAATGACCAATCTGTGCCAAATCTCTCAGGAATGTAGAGGGAGTCGCCCTGAATATATCTCTGCATCAAAACTGAGTCGTATCCATAGCGCCACCCACTGGACACAGGAAGTCAGACAAACATTGTCCGATTGACATGACGTTTACTGCCTGATTTCTCCTCGTCGTGACATGCAAGTAACAGGTGAGCGCGCAGTCCGACGCGCGTGGACTGCGAGGGCCCGTTCATCACTGCTTGCAGTTTTAATTATTATTATTATTATTTCACATAAACACACACACACACACACACACACACACACACACAGCTTTATTGTTGCTGTGGCATTCATGCCAATAAAGTGAATTTGAATTGAATTGAATTAATAAACCTTTAGATTCTTGCCTATAGACTGATTTTTATTGTCAATGGGAATTAAAATTTTGCTTAAATGTCAGGCGATGTTTTCCCTCACGGAAATAATTTTGCGGGCAAACAATTATAAGAGAGAGAGCGGACGGGGGATCCGTTGTGTGACAGCGGAGCAGAGAGTCAGCAGCTGGATTTTGCACCTACGGTCAGTAGTATTAGTAGGTGTATTGGCAAACAAACAACAACCACTATGGCCATTATTCATTGTATTATTACATTTGTGGGAAGTTATTACAATAAAGATTTTCACGTCCCCACAAACGTAATAGTTATTACATTTGTGGGGATTAGCATGTTACATTTGTAGTAGGCAGCGGCTATTACATTTGTGGGAAATGTATTACATTTGTGGCTTTATTACATTAAATGCTGCAGATTTTTATTACGTTTGTAGTTTATGACGTTTGCGGACATTATTATTATTGGCGGTGCCTTTGCACGCGCACTGTTTGTATTGTGTAGGCAGGGGCCCGTCGACATGATAATCCGTCTATGGACGAAGGGAAGGAGAGAGTCCAGGATACATCAGCGCAAACCAGGTGTGTTGACAACAGCCGACCTCGACAAATTAGAGAAGAGCAAAAATGAAGCCAATACTGCCATACAGAAACTGTCTGATGGACTCGAGGCGAGGGAGATGATGGCAGTGAGTGGGCATAGGTGACACTGGATGAAAAGTGGGATTTTCGTCAGTATGCGGCACTGTAAATTGTCGTGTCATTGCAGGCAACATCGAAAAATGACGTAAAATGTCAGAAATTGATGTGGGCCTTGCATGGCAGTTGTCCCCCCATGACCCTCCTCCCCCTGATTCTAGGGGAGGCTTTAACATGTAAATGTAAATGCTGTGAGCTATGCGAATGCAAATCAGGGTAGCAGGGGGAGTTTGACCCCAGGTGACCTTTTTCTAAAAGGTATTAACTTCATTTTAAGAAAATCTCTGGTATAAATAGATCAGGCCCAGTATAGCCTAATTATAGACTCTTAAATTTTAGCTTGAATTGATTTGTTTAATTAAAATATGCTAGATTAATTACTGTGTACGTCATTAGCAATGGCCAATGTTATGTAAAAAGATTATTTATTCTTTTTTTTCTCTCTCCTGAGACCAAGTTAAAGATAAAGCGCCAGTTGTTAAGTTAAAATTTGCATGACATATTTTGAGATAAATAAGATATTGAAATGTATAAATAATTTCTGTTTAAAATGTGTGACATTAAAATATAATTTCATGGGTTCTGAATGTTTAAAAGAAGTTAAAGTAATTCTTATTACGTGTGAGAGTTCATGACATGTAAGAGCTTATACACTTCCGGGTTGACCGGAGCGTCAGTGACGAGGAAGAAGGAGCAGAGATTTAATGGCGTCGAGCAGCCAACAGTTGATTGTGTGTGTCCGTCAGTGTCGTGTTTTGTCACTAACGGACAGTGAACTGTTGTCGGCTGTTAGTGTGTGAGTTGGACTCTCCATCGCAGTCGAAGTGTTTGTGTTTTATTGGACACGAAGCAAGTTCGGCTAAGCTAGCTAGCCGGAGCTAAGCTAGGCTAGCAGGAGCTAGGTTGGCGGCCCAGCCATTGTCGAGAGGAGGCCTGCGCTGACGGGAGGAGCTTTGTTAGGTCGACACGGAGAGTGTCGTCAAAGAAGGTCGCTTCGCTGCCGCAGAGTGACATGGAGGTTTATAGTTGCAAGCATTTTTGTTTTCACAGACTAACCTCACATCACAACGAGACCGTGACCGCCTATTAGCTGTGAGCGATGTCTGCAAGTCTAGATTTACATGATGCAGATAATGACACCATCGTGTGTAAGTGACGTTTACTGTTTTCTCCTTCCTTGTTTAATTTTACTGTGACTTACGTTTTCTCTATTCATACCACTCTCATTTAATTGTTTTCCAGCTGCCTGTAAGATAGTACGAGATAGTACGCAGGAGCTTCAGGTACAAACAACCAGATCTTCCATCGCAGGCTGAAGCTGTGAGCAGTTCAGCTCGGAGTCGATCGAGAACAAAGAGGGGAAGATTTGTTAGATTAGATCCGTTTTTGGTCAATGTGACTATTATTCGGGCCCATTAATGGATGTGTTGTGTCCATACGCAGTGCATCACGCAGTACTGATTGTCTTTATTGATTGTTTTTACAGTTGCTGGAAGCAAGACAGAGTGCTAGCTGAGGATAAAGTTGACCTTTGGAAGTGCGCCGCCATGGACCTGATGTCTGAGGAGGAAGACGGCGGGGTGTCTGGATGGAGCCGGCAGCTCACCGAGCTCTGTGCCGTGCTGCAGTCGAGATTATAGAGGCGATTCCGAAGTACAGAGCAACGCACCACAGACGTCTGCAAAATGGACCGAATTCAGACAGAAGGCCGGCAGTTACCTCCAGCTCTGAGGAGGCAGACAGACACTTCACGGTGCTGCAGGATTGTGGGCTTCTCGTGAGCTTCCCGTTGTTGTGTGGGCAGATCATGCTTTGTACATAGTTGTGGTGTGTTTGTGTTAATAAAGCTCTTTCTTTGAATAAACAGCACCTTCCTGGCATTTTCCTTTCCTCAAAAAATTCATTCATGTCTTTGATGATATCATAAATAGAAAGTAAATAAAGAAATTATATATATATATATATATATATATATATATATATATATATATATATATATATATATATACACATGGTGGGATGGCCAATCAAAAGAAAAAAGTTGGCTGCTGTCACCGCTGTGCCGGGACAGGAAAATACTGGCCTGCAGATGTTGAGCTACATCTACACCAACAACCTGCTGGATCTGTACCCAAACCTCAGCATTGCCCTCCGACTGATGTTGACAGTCCCAGTGACTGTAGCAAGCGGAGAGAGGAGTTTCTCTCGCTTGAAACTAATTAAAACACACCTGAGGTCAACGATGCTGCAGGAGCGGCTGTCAGCCCTCGCTCAAATCTCAATTGAGCATGACGTCACAAGATCACTCGACAGAGATGACATAATTAGAGCATTCTCAGCACTGAAAACAGAAAGGGCGGATTTGTGTAAAGGACGAATCCGTCTGTAGCCTGTCTGTTCTTTTCCTGCACGCTGTCCATGGTGCTGAAATAATGCGGTGCACGTTGAGCTTAATAGGCTACTTTTGTTGCCAATTTTCAAGTTCATGATTGTTATAGGTGTTATAGTTTTGGATTGTTATAAGATACATGTTCGTGTACATAAATATGAAAGATGCATTTGCATTTTGTTGAAAACCAACTTCAATCCTCGTTTTTTTCCCCTGCTCATTCCTGGTTTCTTGCCCTAGAGAGATTTTAACACTTGGTCACAATGTATCAAATTGTATGTTTCTGATTGGACCAAAGCATCAGTTGGACTTCAGAAGGGTTCGGAACTCAAACACTACTAGAACGGCCGTAAGCGGTCATTTCGACCGCTATAATACTAACTCTATATTCTTATATTCTCTCATGTAGCTAAAATCCCAAATTGAGTGATGAATGCATTCATTGTGTCATGATATTTTTTCTTAAATAAACGAAATAACACCAAAATGTAGCCTACATTTTCACAAAATTAATTAGCTATACATTTATCAATATTCATATCATCGCACAGTAAACTGCAATTATTTCATGTATTTACGCAAGATTTTCATAGAGTAAAATCAGACCATGAGAATTTACAATTAAAAGTAACTTAACACTTAATAATATATGATAAAAAATAATAATAATCAATAAAGCTGGAAACGAGCTGATCTCAAACAAATAAATATCCGTTTTGATCACTGGTCACAGTCCGCAGATTACCTCCGCTCTCCTCAAAGTTACCACACATGGGCTTGTGGCATTTCAAGTGTCCGACGTTTGGTTCCGTTTGCAGCTCTTTCGGACCGGCACTGCCTCCGTGTCCGTGTCTGCTGGAGTGGTTCTTTCCGCTGCTGCCCACCTTGTGCCGACTGCACTTAAATATCAAAATCAAAATCCTTCCGTGGCCCGTTATTTCATTTCCTACTTTTGATCTGAGCAATAAATCGAAAGTACAAAAAATGAACCATTATTTGTTTTTTGGTATCAGATTCATAAACGGATAAGGAAGTAACAAACCATTTTTTCATTTTTCGATTTTGGAATGTCAATTGAATATGAAAAGAACGAATGCTACACAGATTTGCATCCTCTCAGGTTTCAATGCATCAGAGACGCATGGGCGCAAACATATCGGTAATTAAATGTTATATGGGATAGGGCCTCATTTGTAGTACTGAAACGGGCCCCCAGATGCCTAAGGCCGCCACTGTATGTATATATATGTATATATATATATATATATATATATATATATATATATATATATACATATATATGTGTATATATATATATATATATATATTTATATACATATGGGGTGGGGTTTACATTTATAATGACCCAGGGTGACCGATAGTGACAGATCTGACAGATCTGCCAACCAATCACAAATGATTTTTCGTGTTTAAAAGTAGTGGTTTCATCCAATACTGAGTGAGGATATTCAAGCCAGCCCACACATTCTCTGGCCAGGCGTGGTTTCGCTGCTATTCATATGCAAATTAGAGCCGTTCGCACCTCCGGTAGCTCCACGTACGTCATGGTTCGTTTTCGGCAATTTGTGGCACAGTGAACGCGGCGTCTGCAGGCTGTAAATTGACGTTAACTGCCGAAAATTAGGGAGATTTTCGGGCGTTTACGGGAACGAAAATCCCACTTTTCATGCAGTGTGAGATGCTTTTGATTCATATTGTGTGGCAGTCCGAACATAAAATATATGTCTAAACAACAACTTGTTTCGCAGACTGAAAGCTCGCTAAAAAGTTACTGGAGACCACCTATGGAGTGCCGGAAACGATGGAGCAACGTGCGGTCTGATCGAGCTGTTAATTCATCAGAAATACACATCATGTGTATAAGAGGGCAGATAATGGGATATCAATCCCGGAGGAAAAAACAAAAGAAAGAGAACGAATTGAAACTTGAAGCTCTATTAAAAATAGCTGAGACTGATTTGTATAAGTATCCCACAACAGAGAACATTAGTAGAGTGTCTGGTCTCAAATTTCAGCTTAACTGTCTATACACCACTGAGGCTGAATTTGCACTTCTTAGGACACAAGCCAAATTTTATGAAGATGGAGAGAGAGCCTCTAAACTACTAGCATCAAGACTCAAAAAAGTTAAAAACCCGCAATATAATTACTGCAGTGAAAGAGAAATTTGGCAACCAAATTGTTCATGAATTGCAGATAAATGATATTTATAGGGAATATTTTGAGCAACTCTACCAATCGGATATAACAACCTCAAACCATGATAGTGCTAATCAAAAGGCAGAGTTATTCCTTAACAATATCAATATCCCAACTATTGCTGACGAAGACAAAAAGAATTTAGAGCAGGAGATAACTGGTGAGGAAATTAACAGTGCTATCAGGCAAATGGCTGCTGGAAAATCACCTGGTATTGATGGTCTCCCACAAGAATTTTATTTGGCGTTACAAAATAAACTTACCCCTCTGTTGATATCTTATTATAATGAAGTCGTCCAAAACGGTTTTTTCTCTCCATCTTCAAATACAGCATCAATAATTTTAATTCCTAAGAAAAACAAAGACCCTTTACTATGTGAGAGCCAACGCCCTCTATCCATTTTGAACTGTGATATAAAGATTTTTGCTAAGGTGATATCAAATAGGCTTGAACAGGTGATAATGAAACTGGTGCATCCTGATCAAGCTGGGTTCATAAAGCAACGGTATGGATCAGACAGTACAAGAAGGTTATTAAACATAAAATGGGCAAACCGAAATTCCCCCACTCCCTCCCTTGCGTTGGCCTTAGATGCGGAGAAGGCCTTCGACAGGGTGGAGTGGGGGTACCTGTTCAAATCGCTTGAGAAATATGGCTTCGGACCCTATTTAATTCGCTGTGTAAGAAGCTTGTACTCTGGAGCCCGAGCTTCAGTCCTAACTAATGGTATCGCATCGTGCAATTTTGAACTACATAGAGGTACTAGGCAGGGGTGCCCCCTCTCTCCTCTGCTGTTTGTCCTAGCCCTTGAACCCCTTGCTATTGCAATAAGACAAAATGCTGACATTATGGGAGTGACAATAGGAAATGAGGTCCACAAACCATCATTATATGCTGATGACGTTATCCTGTTCCTTTCACAGCCCTCTAAATCAATTAGGAGTGCTCTGCAAACTATCGACCAATTTTCGTCCTTTTCTGGATATAAAGTAAATTGGTCCAAAACAGAGGCATCCCCCCTCTCTGACCTAGCCTCTATGCCTAATGTAAGTGTATTTAATATCAGTCCTTCCTGAACATGGTATTAAATATCTTGGCATTAAATTTCCACTGGTGATAAACAATATACAAAAAATAAACTATGCAGGTATACTTGAAGAAATGAAAATGCAGTTTGAGAGGTGGAAAGGGCTAAAATTATTCCTCTGGGGTAAAATAGCATCTATAAAAATGATGGTGTACCCCAAATTGTTTTATCTACTTAATATGCTTCCAATCCAAATACCTAATAGCATTTATAATAAAATTGATAAACTTATCAAAGTTTTCTTATGGAGTGGGAAAAAGGCACGGTTTAGTTAACTCTACAAACACCCAAGAGGAAAGGAGGATTTAATCTGCCTAATCTTCGGCTATACCATTGGGCTTTCACGCTCCATAAGTTTGTAAGAATAGTCAGATCCCCTTATCCTAGACCATCATGGGCTAGTATTGAGCAACATTTTATGTCACCTGCCCTTTTGGAGAATGCTTTGCATGTTAAACAGCAGAGAACAGATGAGCCCCATCCCTGTCTTAGTTATATTTACTCCATCTGGAGATCAATTCATAAACTCACTAAAGAAACAGTGTTGCAGTCTTCATGGCTACCGATCTGGAACAACCCCTTGATAACTATTGGTAAAAAGATAATACAATGGAAGGAGTTCCACAGAAGTGCCATTAGAAAAGTTGCTGACCTGTATACTGGTGTGGAGTTCAAATCATACTCAGAATTGAATACAGCGATCTCACCAAACCGCTTAGCCTGGTGGAAATACTTTCAACTAAGAAGTGCTATTGTAACTTTAAGGAATAAATGTAAAGATCCTCCGAGGGCAACATATTGGGATATACATATACTGGGTAACGACCAATCTAAAATAAATACACCTTGGATATACAAAGAACTCATTGATAAAATAACATCAAACTTTAAAGAAACTAAGGCTCTGTGGAGTAAAGACTTAGGTTGTGAAATAACTGAAGACGAATGGAATCAGATCTGGATTCAAGCACACACAGTATCTAAGGAGGTCTCACTAAAGTTAACACAACTCAAAACTGTGCATAGATATCATTGGACTCCTAGAAAGCTACACAGAATTGGCCTTAGACCAACTGACTTGTGTTGGAGGTGCACAGCTCAAGAGGGGACCTACCTGCACATGGTCTGGGACTGTAGGTTAACTGAAAAATTCTGGACCGAGATCTGCCAGTGTGTAAGCAAAATAATTGGAACCCATATAGAACCGGACCCCGCTGTTTGTCTTCTGGGTATTTTATCCAGGCTTACGAATCAGTCTAATAATAAATGGATAGCAATAGCCTTCACAGTTGCTAAAAAGTTGTTATTTTGTCAATGGAAAAACATTTCAGTTCCTACTATTCAAGAGTGGTTCAATGTACTCATCAAAATAGCAAAACTGGAAAGAGTTATATACTGTAACACAAACTCTGTGGACAAATATGAAAAAAATTGGTGTTCTTTTCTATCTGCTATGGTTTGAGTGATAGTGATGTGGATTGGGACTGGGAGTAACGTCCGTTATGTATGAAATGTGGTCTCTGCCAAAGGTAGACCGCACTGTGTGTATTTGGGATTACCAGCCCTGTCTAATTGTTTGACTATGTGAAGGGGTAGGATACTGTATCAATGTATTATGAGGGGAAGCTATGATGCTCACTTTGATATGTCTTTGCGTTTTTTTTTTTGTTTTTTTTTCAAGAGCATATTAATTTTTACTATGTATTTACTTAACCGATTGTTTTGGTTTTTTTTTGTTTTTTGTTTGTTTTTGTTTTTTTCTTTCTCTGTTTTGCTTTGTGGGGAGGTGGGTGGTTGGATTTGAGATTGAGAATGTTTGGGGGATGATAAACTGATGAGACGGGGAAGGTATCTAGTTACCTATTTATTATCTGAATGAATTTGGAGATGTATAAGATACTCCCTGTTCTCAACTTCTTCTGTTACTTTTTTTTTCTCTTCAAACTAAATGTATATCCCCATTAAAAAAGAAATTAATAAAAAAGATATAAAAAAAAAAAAGAAATACACATCGTGCCACTAAAGCGACTGTCATTGTACACTTATTTTAGTGGTTGCACAATAAATGGAAACATTCAGATAGGCTAAATGTAAAAGATACAAGTAGCGGTAATATGCAGACACAGCAGCGGTCTGTAGGAAATGTTTATGTGTTGCCTGGCAACAGCCTAGTCTCCCTTCCAGTTACGGAACCATTTGTGTTGGCGGAGCCAAATAAATGATTACCTATATAAACAATCATAATCTCTTATGGTTTACTACTGTTAATTAATAAAATGCGCTTGTAGAACTGTCGTATAAAAGCGTAAGGTTACCGAGTGGTATGATGTCCCGGTGGAGGCGGCGGGTGTTGCTGGTTGAGTTGCACTGCTGGTGGAAGCCTGAGGAGACATTTACATTCAGCGGGATAGCGTTAGCAAAATAAAAAAATGGGACGATGTCCAGCAGTCTCTGCAGTCTATTAGAAAAACCAAACAAATGATGTTGAACACTAACAACATAACCTAGCAAAGATTACCTCTACTGGGCTAATGTTAACTAGTTTTTATGCTAACATTACTTTAGGAGTTAGAAAACAAACTTATCGAGTGCTGTGGCGGCTCTGTGCTGAAACTTTGTATTGCCTCCAAAACGGCCCGTCCAATGTTTCCAGCTAAATCACTGGACATGCTGGCTGACAACAAGAGAGTGTGGAGACGTGACAAACCTCGGACCGCAGTCTCTCCGTCTGACTACGCGAAGAAGACCACGGAGAGCGCCGGCTCACGTCAATGAGCTTTTATTTTGGTACTTCCGTTGACAGACAGTGTGAATTTGCATATTAGCTAAATATTTAGTTTCATCCGTGACATTTATATTTAACATTTACATTTCACATTTAAAATTTAGATTTATATTTAACATTTAGATTTATATTTTACATTTAGATTTAGATTTAATATTTAACATTTAGATTTAGATTTTTTTATTCAGATTAAACTCTGAAATTATATTTTTTACAAGAGAAGTAAATATCATAAAATTCACAAATATTGCTGTAAATCTGGTCAAAAGTAACATAAAAACTATTCAGGTGTTTTTTATACATGTTCTTTTTTGCTAAATGTGGCAAAAAAGTTGCTCTTTATTTAGCATGCGCAACTTAACGAATGGCGCCCCATAGTTCTGAGGTTGTGAGGTTAAAGTTATATTTATGCAACCCTCTGAGATCGATTTCCGCACCGGCACGTCAAAGTCACGTGACCTATTTAACATGACGTAGCAGCAATACGGAGCCTCAGTGAGTCCAGGTCCGACTTATGTGTTGGAGCAGCCTTCAAGCTGTGTACCAGTTTTTAAATTGTGTTGATAGGCCAAGTAAAACCGGACTTACGATAAATAATGTACGGCACGCTTTTTCATTAACATTACCGTCACGTTTGCTGCGCGTTTGGTGCAGGAAGAGACGGTCAAAACGGACTTCTCTCACGAAAAGTGTCGGCAAGCAGGAACAGTTTGCGAGTGAAAAAACAAGTTCCTATTGGTGGACAAAGGCACCACACCAGCCAATCACAAAATGACATGGCAACCCATGTGATTTGGTTGCTGGGGGACAGAAGGGAGTTGTGGAGGGACCGACAGTGACGGTGAGAGAGTTGAGAGATGTGTGTCAAAATGAAAAAAATAACTGTACAGTCAAACATGTGAGGTTGTGCTGAAAATAATGATTATATCATTAAAATCCTTAAAATGACATCAACTCCTTTTCCCTCATTAAAAAAATCCAGGATCTATAAATATGTAAATATTTTGCATGGATTAATTTCATTTTTCACACGGGGATGATTTTCATCTGTTGAAATGTGAAACTGAAAGGCACTTGTCATATCTAAAACTTTGTGTCTTCCTTAGGTGCCGCTAAATGAGATGGCAGTGTAAAGTCTGTGGATTCAGAGCGACAACAAGGGGTGATCTTCTGCAGCATTTCAGACGTTTGAGATTGGAAATTCGGTACCTTGTCTCGATTATGATTGTCCATGCTCCTTTAAAACATTAAGTGCCCTCCGCACACATTTCTCAAGATATCATGCAGAGGATGAAGCTAAGGGGCCAGGAGTAGTCCTCTCTTTCACATGTGTTATTTGCTCAGCTAAATATCCCACTGAAAAAGAATATTTCCAACACCTCGGCAATCACCTAAAGAGTCATGAAAACACAGAGTGTGTTTTTGTTGGATGTACTTTTAAGACAAATATATATGGAACTTTTTTTGTGCACAAAAGCAGAAAGCACAACCCTCATTCACTTGAAGACTTGAAGCAAGATGTCACTGTTGGACACCAAACTTTACCAAATTAAACTGAACCAGTCCCAGCTGATAGTGATCATGATGAAACCAGTATAAATCCTCCAGTGGATGTATCAAATGAAATTCACCAAAGAATTGTCTCACTTCTCTTGAAGTTGGAAAGTGTGCACAACGTTTCTGGTAAACGTATTAATGATTTGGTGGAGGAGCTTCATTTTATATACACCGCCTCTGCTCCAGTAACCCTAACCACAAAAATAGGATCCAGGTTGTACAAAAACAGATTTTTCCCATAAGTGTCATGTGTTTACATTTCTAAATTACAGAAACATCCAGTGATTTTTTTTTTTTTTTTGGTGATTGACTTATCAGTTGTTACATTCCTCCCCAGGACTCAGTGCACTCTTCAGTTGAGAGGACCAGAATGGTTGTTCTTCGGTGTCTTATAGAATGCCTTGGAGAACAAGGGGGACATCTCATCAAAGAATTCAACGTAGGTGAACTTAATTTGCATTAACTTAATTCAAAGACCATATTTCCTTAATTCCTCAAGTAGGTGATGTTGTCAAGTAGATTGACACAGATCTGTGACCTTTGTTTTTTGTAGTATCTTTTTTTAACAGCTTCAGTGCTCCTTGTCATATATTCTCCAAATCTCTGAACTCTACTAGATGGATGAACACTATTCTTCCACAAGATACTGTGCATAGAGAGGGATATTATAGTAGAACAGCATAAATCCATCATTACAATGGAAGAACATTTGTAAACTACAAAAACATCAAAATAGAGAAAAAAACAAAACAAAGAACAATTTGAGACCAAGGCCTGCGAAGAAAAAAAAATCTAATAAAATAGATTTATAAGCTATGAAAAAGATGATGAATGTATTGTCTAGTAATGTGATATGTTTGCAATACGTTTCTGAGAGTTTTATACTAAGACACTAATAATTTCATGTTGCAGGACACTGAGAACTTGGAGGAACTGGAACAGCTCATAATGGCCATTACTGTGACCCCAAAACCTGGAGCTTCTGCAAACAACAGCCCAAAGAACATTGGAATCGTCATAGAGGGCGTGGAAGTCATCACAGGACTTGGAGATATTGCAAGGGCTTGCTCTGTCCTCTTTGGCTTGACCTACGCGCTCAATCTCGATTATCCCAGACAGCTGAAGTACACCTTTGAGGTATTCCAAAAACTTTTCTTGGAACTGGATGATTCAAAGCTGTCAAACAAAGTCCAGTCCCTCAAGAGCAGGGGTGGACTGGGAGAAAAAATCGGCCCTGGCATTTTTTTTTGGGCTTAGACCGGCCCCTCATAATTAGCGGAGCACAAGCGGGAAAAAAAACATAACTTTTTGCCTTTAGGCTTATTAGAAATTTACAGTTTATCATTACTTTAGAAGTCTATCAAAAAACCATTGTGGAAAGCAAATAAGTAAATTTACTCAACACATAGTTCTAATTCCTTCTCTATTTCAAGCATAATGTATCATCAACATCCTAAATCTCAAAGGTTTACTGTCTTTTGTTATGTCCACCACTTTTATCTGCTCTGTGTAGTTCAATTGATTATTTTATCCTCTTTATTGAAATCATCTCTAACATGTATTTTCTGTATTCCTCTGATAAAGCAGCTCAATTCTAATTCTTCAGGTTAAAAGGTGCTCCCTCCTTTAAAAAGCTGAAACATTGTTATATCAGGCTATAGACAGGGCTGCTTTATGAACTCATACCAAGCAACTATGTCTTAAAAGCATTTAACACTGTCTTACTCATCTTGTTCATTGTGGGCATACCTTTTGCTAATAATATTTTTATACTTTCTTTACACTTACTTTAGTGCTTAAATTGTAAAGCTGTTACTTATCATTTAGCAGTTTTAAAATCAGTTTTTTAAAACATGTTTAACCACAGCAAAGAGGGTTGCTACAAATTCAAACTACTACGCAGCCTTTCAACACACCTTTAACCTAAATATCTAAAATGCCATGATGGAGCCTAAAATGGACACTTGCTGCTCATCCAACACTTCTTGGCCTTGACCGTTTGCTATTTTATCAGAATAAGGTGCCAGATTTTGGGATGCAACACCAATTAATATTGATACTAATCAATCGCCATTGCTCATCATTCTCATGTAATTAGAGGTCTCAACGGGCCTGAATTACAACCTGACCCGGCCGCGGGTTTTTAAGCCCGAACCCGACGCAGCGCGACACACCGGCATGAATTGTCTGCCGCGCCCCCACGTTAACCTGACCGGACCTGAGCCCGTAGGTCCGGTCCCGCTGATTACTCCACATGTAGGTTAATAGAGCTAACGTTACCTGCATCACCTCACAGTCCCTGTATTAACGTTACTACCTGCTTACCGGTTGTACTACACTGTCCCTGTCAGTCAGCCTGCATCTCTGGCTGCTCCTCTCCTGCCCGCTGCTGCTGTCTTCACCTTCAACCTGCTGTTGCTGGCTCTCTGCTGTCTCAGAGGACGCTAGCAGCCCCTCCAGCGAACAAGTCTGTGATTTTTGAACATTTTGCAGCATCTACAGTGAGATTCTTCTCTTAGCACGCAACTTTTCTTTCTCTTTAATTGCTCGATGTTGTCACTCCTCGCACTTAACACTTTGAAACTAGCAGAAGTTACAGGAGACAGCGCAGAGAAGGGGTGGGGCCGCTGTCGTACTATATCCTGATTGGTTCAGTCCACTGTCTATATTGAAGATGGACCAATGGGCCGCCCCCTCTAAATTGTGCACTTAGAAAAAAAGAGAGATTTCATCGGAGTAGCCCAATGTCCTTCTAGAAAATCAACCAATGGGCCGTCGCGGTTGCTAAAAATGATTTATAATAAACTTTTTTGATTAAATTATGACAGCCCGGCCCAAAAATGTGCGTCGGCCCACCGGGCATTGCCCCTTACGCCAGATGGCCAGTCCATGCCCGGCTACAATGTGTCAAAAGCACAAAAGTGAATTGTTAATAAAACTCTTATTTGAGTATTTGTTAAGTTCTGTACTTTCTGGACCATAGACGAGTTATTCCTAAGAAAGAAGAATATTTTAATTTAATTCATTGCATTGATTAAATTCAAATCAATGTGCAGATTAATGTAGATTATTATTACTCAATTATATATCATTGAAATGTAGAATTAAATAAATTTGTATTAGTACTATTTACACATTAGGGAATTTATCTTTTTCAAATCAACTCAATATTTTTGTTTAGGTTATATTTAATTCTGTACTGTTTTCTATTCAAATCTCATATTAAATGGCTAACTATTAAGGGTCTCATTTAATCAATATTTAGTCAATACCAAACATTGTGAAATGTAATTAATAATATTGCTTGTAATCTGTTGCCTCATTTTTATTGAGTAGATATGGTGTATCTTGTCTTACAGTGTACAGTCTTATATACATGACTCATGTTTGATATTTTGAGACTGGAAGTTATGGTGCTTAGTAACCTTGTTAACAGCTTTATTGGATGGGCTGGGGGGGCTGCTGTGCTGTGTGGGCGGGGCAGGAGATCTGCTGCTCTCCTTTTGATCACACATTGTTGACTATTGTGGGATTGTTTTGTTTGGTTTGGTTTGGTTTGGTTTGTTTCTTGGTTGGTTCGTGCTGCTGATGCACTTTTGATTTTGAGAATAACTAACTGATAAATAAAGTTATTTTTAAAGTCAAAAGTCTGTCTCTCTCTCTCTCTCTCTCTCTCTCTCTCTATCTCCATGTCTCTCTTTCAGTTCAATTAAATTTACATTATGTGTTAAACAGTCAATATAACAGTATTTGATAATTTGCTAATTTTTTTACACATAACACATAGAAAACAATACAAAAGTTTTCAGGGTGACATTGCTAATGAGATCTTACTCTCAATGGCCTTCCCTGCTCAAAAAAGGGGGATAAGGATGATGAAGAAGTACGTTATAAATAAGTTGGGACATGGGCAATTACCTGCCCCCAATGACTGGGAAAGTTGTGGAATGCTCCAAAAACACCTGCTGGAACATTTCACAAAATGGGTTAATTTGCTACAACTGACAGTATCATGACTGGGTATGAAAAGGGCATTCTTGAAAGGCTCAGTTGTTTATAAGCATTGATGGGGTGAGGATCACCACTTTATGAAGCACACAATTGTACAAAGGATGGTACTATGTGTACAAGAAGACTTTGTAAAACTGTTGTTGATGAATACAGTTTACAAATGATTGCATTCTGTTTTTATTTGTGTTTGACACAGCATCCCAACTTTTTGGGAATCATAATAATAATCCGTTCATCAGTCCAAATGACCTTAAGCGTCGATCACTAAAATCTATAATCACTTAATCTGTGAGTCAAAGTAGACATTTGATGCTAAATTTTAAGAAATTCTCTCAAACACTCAAGTGCATTAAGAGTAGCAACTAACCAGCTCGCACACACACACACACACACACACACACACACACACACACACACACACACACACACACACTGGCCTCATGGTTCGTGTTCAGACTGAAGAAAAACATTTTTTCACTGTCAGGCTGATGTTGATGCCTATGGATCACTCATTTTTAATTGAGGAGATACGTTTAAGTGTAATCAGCATTTACCAAGACAAACAGTGGTGACAGTCCAGTCACCAGAGAGTGACGAGCAGCATGGCAGTGACATAGGCTGTTGCCTCACAGCAAAAAGGTTTGAGACCAGGCAGTTTGGCCTTTTTGTGTCAAATTTGCCCCATGCACCGTGACTTTGTGTGTTTTCACCGGGTGCTCTGGCTTCCACCCACAGTCCAAAGTCAGGCTAATGTGGTGAATCGGTCACTCTCTTCCCAATAGGTGTGAATTTGAGTGTGAACAGTTGTTTGTCTCTTTGTGCCAACTTACAACTTGTCCAGAACGTACACTGCCACTCACCCAATGTCAGCTGGGATCAGCTCCAGCCTCCTGTGACCCTGCAAGAATAAGTGGTTTTGCAGAAGGAATGAACGCCTCAGGAACCTCTCATCTGGGGAAAATGTTTTGTGAGATTTCTGTCATCTGATCATTTACTGAAAAGACATCATGCTTTCAGTATATACAGTTCTGCTGTCCATGGTCATCTATCCAGAGTTAAAGTGGTAAAACTCAAGTCACTTGACAACAAAATTGTCCACAATTAAATTAGGTAGGAGTTGGGACAAAGTAAGGTGAAGCTACCTATTTACCATATAATTTCCATGCTGCAGCACACAGGCTGGTGCTTTGCATACAGTTAGAGCTCCGGAAGGCAAGAACACACAGTACAATCAACAGTCCTACTAACTCACATATCTATCCATATGATCACACAGTATGAGGAGATTTGTTGTTGAAATTAGCATTTAATTATACTCTATCGTTACTACTCCACTGACAACCACTGAACCACTGGAAGAGTTAAGTGTGCATCTGCTCAATTCAAACATTGAAGAGTTTCTTAACGTTCCTGTACTCTCTCAGTGGTCAAATTTAGCATTAAGGCAGGGCTGAAGTGTATTTATACTACTGTACATGTTAACAAAGGTTCTTGGTCATCCAGGTCATGGTAATTCTAAATGCTGTATCGTGGGCAACTGGACGTATTTCAGTTTCTTGAAGAGGTTTCATCTCTCATCCAAGAGGCTTCTTCAAGTCTAAATTACTGGAGCAGAGTTGCAGTCTTTTAAACTCTATGTGGGAGTGTCCTTAGAGAATCAATACTCAGAGTCTGAAGCCCCATTCACACTGCCGTTTGGATGCTGGGATTCTGTGGCAAATCTCCGCTGCCGCCTCTGTGTGAATTTCTCGGAGGAGGCAAAGGATGAAATTTCGCTCTGGCACTGATCCGCCTTTGGTGGTAGTATCAGGGGCGCATTATTGCCGAACTGAACCAGTGCGAAAGGTTAAGCTGGTTGGGCCTATCGAGGGCGTGTGGGTCTGAAAGTCTGATAACTGCAGAGGTCCTTCACTCATCTAAACGGCAAATAACTTTAACTCACCAAGTGTTTGTATTGGAAATAAATCTCTGCGATGGTCAGCCAACTTTCCCCCAGAAACAGCCTCCCTCCCCGCATGTGACAGACTCAGACAGCGTCCAGTTTACTGATGGCGATTATTTAATTATATAATTTAGAGTGATAAACGTAACTTTGTCACTTTCCAGGATGTTTGGTGGGTCAGGATCTCAATCACTACACATTATAACAGCATCCATATGATTATGAACTATCTGCGGGTTTAGATTGATAGGACTCCTGGGAAAACTTGAAAACACATAGACATCATCATCATGACATGGACCGTCACGCCTCTTTAGGAGCCGCAGCGCTGGCTTTCTGTGTGAATTCCACAGCGGTGCATCTATGAAGGCGGAAATGCTTGGCTTTGTGTGAATGACCAACGGCGGAGAAATGGCTAACCGTCGGCTGCAGCGATAATGTGGCTTCTCTGTGTGAAAGGGGCTTGAGTTTCAAAGGTCATTAGGGTGACCCACAAGTGGCCCTAACAACTCGGAAACTTACACGTGTCCTTAACAACATTGTAAGGACACTCTCATACATAGTTTAAAAGTCTGCAACTGTCCTACAGTTAGTTGGAACTGAAGAAGCCTCTTGGATGAGAGGTGAAATGTCTTCAAGAAACTGTCTAGTTGCAAACGATACAGCACTTAGAAATACTACTGTGCAGTTTCCTGATGTTCTTGAAGTGACCTCTATTGTTATTTGCATGATGGGGTTTAGACTCATCTGCATGCAGAATCCAGTGAAATCATATGCACACAGTTCATTTTCTTCTTATGCATACATGCCAACAGTGTATTGACACTGCAGTGACAATAAGACAAAGTTGTGCAGTATACCTTGGAAAAAAGTAAAAAAAATAAAAAGATCTTGAGGAAAAAATAATACTATATCAACAAGTAAGTGGTAAAAATGCTGTAAATTTGACAAATCAGGATTTTTTCATCCATCCATCCATCCATCCATTCCTATGTTGGCTTTTTCTGTTTAGGGTTGTAGAGGCTGCTTCCTGTCCCAGTCTGCACAAGGCGAGGGACAGGGGCTTTTTAGAAGCTCTGTAATCCCACCAAACAATTGCAACAGAAAGAAGCCAGAAAAAAGAGAATGACTTGATTTACCTAGCAGTTAAGGCTGTGGCTCCTCTGTGCTTGCTCCTGTTACTCAGACCGTGCCCTCTGTCTGGGGCCGGGGCTAGCTAGGGGAAAATATTTGCATACCAAGGGCCACTTGAATGCGGAGCTCCCCGGATTCTCACTACCTGACATGCAAAACCAGTGGGGGACCAGTTCAAATGATGCACACGCACAGTCAGCACAGGTGTAGTCCAGTCAAAACACACCCCCACCTTTTCCTACAACCTACCAGTCTTCTCAGTGAATAAACTGTGATTTCGCTGCGATATTTTACTTGCAGGTTGTCGAGGGATGAGGATTGGTTGGAATTGAAGGTGATATCAAGGTTTTCCTTAACAGAGCAAAAACTTAAGGCAGTGGAAATCAAGTGCAAGTATCAGAGGTTGGGGGTCAGTTAAAAAAAGACAAGAAAAAGTAAAAGGGAGAATAAGTTTGCGAGAACTCTAAAGGATGCCGAGGTCTTTCCTTGTGAAAAAGAAACGACGGACATGTAGAGCATGGCAATGGAAAGAGGCAGAACAACTTCAGTGGAACCAAGATGTTATAGTAGGTAAGCATCTTTAAATGTATTTTCAGATGTCTGATGTAAGCAGTAACATATACAATTGCTTTTATCCCTGTTAAACTGTATGTAGTTATTGTATGTGGTAATTAATTTGACCTGGTTAATGATTATGAAGTAAATATTTGTCTCCTTTTATCCTTTTATAGTGAGTGAAAATGTAAGAAAGCATGACAGCCAGCAGATTGCCACTGTGCCTCTGCCAGTGGCCAACTTGCAATGTGGGACAACTGCGGGAATTAGAGCACCCACACTTTTGGTGGGGTCAGGAGGACCAGGGGATGAAGCCAGACCGGACTGGTCAACACTGATGCTCAGGGGTTCCTTCTACCATCCCAGTACATTGACTATTGTAAGCAGAGCAAAGGTAAGGTTGTTTCTTCAAGTATCAAGCATCAAGTATAGTGTCACTCCTATTATATGAACAAATAGCATTAGCCGATGATTGCTGTGAATAGGGCTGCTGACAACTAGGGAAAGATCAAGTAACAGACAGCTGATGCAACAAAATTGACTGGACTGAAACATGGGGGAATGTTAAGTCTCTGTAAATGAAAGAGTGTGGTCTAGACCTGCTCCAGCTGAAAAGTGTCATGAGATAACTTAATTCGTTTGACTGTGCCATTTACAGCAACAATGAAATCAGACAATAAGACAACAGGCAGTGAGAGCACTTCAGTAGAAGCCACAGTAGCAAAGGTAATGGAGAGACAGCTACCAATAGCTTTTGTGTGTATGTCACATGTAATTTTTGTGTGTATGTCCTTTTGGCCTTACGTGGAGAAGGTAGTATCCAGAGGTCTAATATTTATTAGTATTTCAGTGGTTCAATGCCCAACCACTGGGCCCACAACCATTAAGTGAACACTAATTTAAATGTGGACTAGGATGAAGGGTTAATCAGAGAAATCGAGGAGCGTTGCAGTTGTTAAAGGTTTGTTTTTAAGTGCCTTAAAATGATATGAGGTTGGTCGCACTTAATTTCAGAGAACATCTGGTACATAAGTTGTACTTTTTGTTGAACAAAAATAACATGGTCTTTATTAGACAGGAAATATACACATACATACATATACATATACACATCTAAGTAATCTAATAAAGACATAATAAAACATAATCTGTGCCAAATTAGGCAAGAACTAGAAATAATGTGGTCTTTATTAGACAATAAACAAAGACAATTCTAAACTAAGTACACTTATAAAATGTAATAATCCATAATTTGTATTAAATTCGGCAATACCTCGAAATATGTTCTAAAAACAGTGTTACGTCATAACTAATAAGATTTAACAAGCTAATTTTATATCAAATTAGACAGAAATTTTAAATAATTCATAAATTTACATCCTCATTATAAACCATACACGTAAATTCCTAAACTGTAATTATAAACTGCATATATTGCATTATTAGAGCAAAAATGCAATGCAAGACAATGTCAGATCCAAAATAGGCTGGCTAAATGCTAGTTTACCTTTCTACTAAATAATCCTGTAGACACCATACTAAATAGATAGATAGATAGAAATACTTTAATGATCCCAGACTGGGAAATTATTTTGTTACAGCAGTTGTGGGTCCACAAATAAAACACTTCGTACATAACATAAATAGAATCCAATATATACATAGTG